>PIJE02002004.1:0-30000 GCA_002895965.2 Coryphaenoides rupestris | reverse complement strand
TGTGCTTGTCGACTGCATCGTCCGCACGGCTAAGAGTACAAAACAACTACTCGCAAACTACTAGCATTAAAGAGGACATATTATGTCCCCAGGTGTGAGTGTGATTAGCCATTGCAAGCCGTTGACTACCTACCTGTCGAGTGACATCACTAGTGGGAATGTCCACCTAGATGTATGCAGACTAGATCAGATTACCTGTCGGTACAGTCCACTGGGTAAGGCTGGTAGACTGATCTACTAATCATACTAGACGGTAGTCACATGGCAAGTGTGAACGGCTTGCAATGGGCAATCACACTCACACATGGTGGCATAATTTGTCGCCTTTAACACTTACATGGACGGCATTTGGCAGATGCTTTTGTCCAAAGCGAAAACGAGCTAAATTTGAATAGAACAAGTTCCAAGCGCTCATAAGTGCTAGGTTAACCCCCTTGCTGGTAAACAACAGGATAGCTAGCGTGAGATGCTACACAATGCTAAGCACTATTTTTAAGTGCCGGGACATACGAACAAACATACAAGTAAGTGTTGTTGGGGGTCCCAGAGGGGATGGGAGGGTGGGAGCGGGGGGGGGGTTCGGGAGGAGAGGCAAGTGCAGGTGAACTTGCAAGTAAGTCGCGATGTAATGATTGCATCATTCGTTCCTGGTGGGGAATGAGGAAATTCTTCCATGAAGAAGGCTGTCTGGATCGAAGGCTCCCAAGTCAGAGCCTGGATCCACCCCCCCCACACCCTCTCCACCACCACCCCCACCACTACCACCATCACCACCGCCACCACCACCAGCAGATCTGCGTTCCCAGTCCCCAAGCCAACGTCCGTCTTGTCAGCTCTAATCTCTTGGCTCTCCTTGCCATGAAATGACTCCCATCCCCCCACCACCTATCCCCCCACCCCTCCTCCCTCCTCCCCCTTGTGCCCCATAGGAGTGCCGCAACCAGAGAGCCACACCTGAGGAAGATAACAAATAAATCTTGATGTATTGCGACTAGGTGGCTGCTGCTGCTGCTGCTGCTACGACACGAGCTGGGGTGACACATCCATGCACTGACGCACATCCCCACTGATTTGTTGTCTTCTTCCATCCAAGCAAGGAGTCCAAGCAACCACACCAGGGCCTGAGCCATCGCCTCCAGTGCACTGAAGCGAGGCCCGTTCATTCGGTGCGGCGGCGGTGTTGGTGTCGGTGGCGGCGGCGGCGAGCACAGATCCCAGCGGGGACCACGCCATGAACGGTGGGGGGTCGGTGGCGGGGTGGGGGTAGGGGAAAGGGCAGGGGGTCGATGGAGAGCGACAACGTCGAGGGAGAACGGCCTATTAGCGGGAGACAGGGGGGAGTTTCGAGTCGGACACGACGAAAGAAGGATGACCCGGCCCATGCCAATCTTGAAGCTTAAAGGCTTGGTCTGCTTCTTCTTCCTGGCGGCTGTAGGGTGAGGAGGAGGAGGAGGAGATGAATGAGTGAAGAAAACACTTCCATGACTGGGATCTGACAAGGCTCATCATAATAACCACACAGATACTTGGATTATATGGATGTGGATGTGTGGCCTACTTGTGGGGATGTTTGTGTCGAAGACGGTGCCGTCCTGGCTTCGACAGAGACTCGCTTCAGCCTTCCGGGGAGGAGTGCCTACAAATTCGCTTAGATTTACAGGCGCCGTCTCCCTGTCTAGCCAAGAGTCCGTCCCTGTGTACCAGCAGCTCACGTTCTCACCCTTCTTGGGAAAGTTTATCTTGTCTCCTTTCTTTAGCACAGACTTGAAGTACTTGGGCGGACCCTTAGAGGAGCAAAAGTTATTGATTTCCAAATATAAAATTGTCAGCCATGTTTTGATTAGTAATTGACATTGGACAGATGATATATGGTTACTGTTACTTCAAAATGTTGCTTGAATACAGACTGCAGTCAACTAACTTGGCATCCAGACAGACAAAAATAGGGATTTTTTTTTATCAATACCTCATCCACAACCTCTGTCTTTACGTCTTTATTTCTGTCATCTTCCAGCTTTACTGTTTTAATCTGTTCAGTGACTTCCTCAATGGGTTCTGTGCCTTTAAACTTCTGTAAATGGAAAGAAAATTAAGGACATTTTACAAGTGATGAAGTCCACATCGTACAAAACGTGCACATTTTCATTCTGGGGTTCGAAATAACGAGGAAAGCCGTGCCAGGTTGGCAGTGAGTGGTATCAGTTAGACGCAATGCAGAGTCAGAAGGCAACCACATTTCTTATTACAATCGAACAGACGTATAGTTTGTGCTTTGCGTATTGTACTGTACTGTGTATTGCAGCATGCAAAACATTTACACTTACTTTGGTTTCAAAGAGCTGATTGTACGCCACCATCAGTTGCTCTTTCTTTGCAGTTTTTGCCACATTTTTTATGTTTCCCATCAGCTTGTGCTCAGCAAGAAACTGCAAGACGAGACCAGACAGCCAGCCATGCATTAATCATCAGGCTTCACCAACCCTCCAAAAAAACAACAACAACCACCACCACCACCACCACCACCCCAGGAACATAATAATAGTAATAATAATAATAATAATAATAGTAATAATAATAATAAAAAAAAGGCATATATACCTTAGGTCGGGGTGTCCCAGGAACCACTCAATATCCATTGGGGTAAATTTAGTTGAGAGGAGAATAATCAAATGACTGAGAGTGGGTGGACAAGATCATATAATAAAATAACACACAAAAAACGAGGTTGACACATTTAATACAATGTGCAAGATAACAAAGCAAGGCATTCACACGAGGAGGAGGAATCAAGCTTTTGCTGGAGGAGAGGGGTGCGTTGGGGGGTGGGGGGGGGGGCGGAGCTCTGACACATCTCTGACGAGCGCCCTTCCACTGTCAGACCGGCGGCCACGTCGTGTCCGACTCGAAACTCCCCCCTGTCTCCCGCTAATAGGCCGTTCTCCCTCGACGTTGTCGCTCTCCATCGACCCCCTGCCCTTTCCCCTACCCCCACCCCGCCACCGACCCCCCACCTCTCCCGCTAATAGGCCGTTCTCCCTCGACGTTGTCGCTCTCCATCGACCCCCTGCCCTTTCCCCTACCCCCCCCCCCCCACCGCCGCCCCACCGAATGAACGGGCCTCGCTTCAGTGCACTGGAGGCGATGGCTCAGGCCCTGGTGTGGTTGCTTGGACTCCTTGCTTGGATGGAAGAAGACAACAAATCAGTGGGGATGTGCGTCAGTGCATGGATGTGTCACCCCAGCTCGTGTCGTAGCAGCAGCAGCAGCAGCAGCCACCTAGTCGCAATACATCAAGATTTATTTGTTATCTTCCTCAGGTGTGGCTCTCTGGTTGCGGCACTCCTATGGGGCACAAGGGGGAGGAGGGAGGAGGGGTGGGGGGATAGGTGGTGGGGGGATGGGAGTCATTTCATGGCAAGGAGAGCCAAGAGATTAGAGCTGACAAGACGGACGTTGGCTTGGGGACTGGGAACGCAGATCTGCTGGTGGTGGTGGCGGTGGTGGGGGTGGTGGTGGAGAGGGTGTGGGGGGGGGTGGATCCAGGCTCTGACTTGGGAGCCTTCAATCCAGACAGCCTTCTTCATGGAAGAATTTCCTCATTCCCCACCAGGAACGAATGATGCAATCATTACATCGCGACTTACTTGCAAGTTCACCTGCACTTGCCTCTCCTCCCGAACCCCCCCCCCGCTCCCACCCTCCCATCCCCTCTGGGACCCCCAACAACACTTACTTGTATGTTTGTTCGTATGTCCCGGCACTTAAAAATAGTGCTTAGCATTGTACACTTACTTGTATGTTTGTTCGTATGTCCCGGCACTTAAAAATAGTGCTTAGCATTGTGTAGCATCTCACGCTAGCTATCCTGTTGTTTACCAGCAAGGGGGTTAACCTAGCACTTATGAGCGCTTGGAACTTGTTCTATTCAAATTTTGCTCGTTTTCGCTTTGGACAAAAGCATCTGCCAAATGCCGTCCATGTAAGTGTTAAAGGGGACAAATTATGCCACCATGTGTGAGTGTGATTAGCCATTGCAAGCCGTTCATACTTGCCATGTGACTACCGTCTAGTATGATTAGTAGATCAGTCTACCAGCCTTACCCAGTGGACTGTACCGACAGGTAATCTGATCTAGTCTGCATACATCTAGGTGGACATTCCCTCTTGTGATGTCACTCGACAGGTAGGTAGTCAACGGCTTGCAATGGCTAATCACACTCACACCTGGGGACATAATACGTCCCCTTTAATGCTAGTAGTTTGCGAGTAGTTGTTTTGTACTCTCAGCCGTGCGGACGATGCAGTCGACAAGCACATTTTTCAGGAACCCTCTGCTACACCTGAACCACCATTACCTACCGACCTACCTACCGGCTTCTATTTTAGCGCCCTGAAGAGACTTAACATTAAACTGCGAGATTGAAGAGATGGTAAGAGAAGGGAGCGGTGGTGTGGGTAAGGGCAGAGAGAGCTGACAGCTGTTTGGTGGAGTTCATAGATAACCCAGCTATTCCAGCGCACCCACCAGGAATGTTAAGTGGCGGGCAGCTTGTGGCCGGACGGTAAGTGATGTATGGCCCCGCACTCCTCCCTATGAAGCATAAAGATGTTCCGAGGGGCCCGGCACTCTCTCCTCTCTCCTCTCACCTCCACCACTCTCTCCCTCTCTCCCTCTCTCCCTCTCTCCCTCTCCTCTCGCCTCTCTCTCCTCTCTCCTTTATCCTCTCTCCTCTCTCCTCTCTCTTTCTTCCTCTCTCCTCGCTCCTCTCTCCTCTCTCCTCTCTCCTCTCTCCTCTCTCCTCTCTCTTCTCCTCTCTCCTCTCCTCCTCTCTCCTCTCCCTCTCTCTCTCTCCTCTCCCTCTTCCTCCTCCCCTCTCCTCTCTCTCTCTCCTTTCTCTCTCTCTCTCTCTCTCCTCTCTCTCTCTCCTCTCTCCTTCCTCCTCTCTCCCTCTCCCTCTCTCTCTCCCTCTCTCCTCTCTCCTCTCCTCTCTCCTCTCTCCTCTCTCCTCTCCTCTCTCCTCTCCTCTCTCCCTCTCTCCTCTCTCCTCTCCTCTCTCCTCTCCTCTCTCCTCTCCTCTCTCCTCTCCCTCTCTCCTCTCCCTCTCTCTCTCCTCTCCTCCTCTCTCCTCCTCTCCTCTCTTCTCTCCTCTCTCCTCTCTCCTCTCTCCTCTCTCTCCTCTCTCCTCTCTCCTCTCTCTTCTCTCCTCTCCTAAAACTTGTAGGTAATATTTCTCTACTTACAGTAAGCGGCGGCATATGTGTCTCTCCAAACCAGAGGATAAAGCAACTTTTCCCATTTGTTCCAAGATTGAACAAGGGATTTTTGACACGCGGAAAATTGCATTTTTTGAAAAATCCCTGTCTGTCTGGTGCGCAGTGTGTGTGCTCCGTAACTCATGCACACACCACCACCACCACTAGACCCCGGCACACACACACACACACACACACACACACACACACACACATACACACACACACAGGGGATACGGTTTTTAAGTGTAATTGAAAAGAGGTTTAAGCTGAGTAGATGGAATCCTATCTCTCTTTGTTCAGCACTGTCACTCACAAATGAGTGTGTGTGTGAGTGTATGTGTGTGTGTGTGTGTGTGTGTCTATGTCTGAGACACACACACATTGCAACTGGAGAATCTCTAATAAGCAACATGTAATATTTAAAAAAGGGTTATTTGGAGAGAAATCTCATTTAAGATGGATAAAGGGAGAAGCCATGGGGGGAGGAAGAAGAAGGCGGAAATGGAAGTACTGCAAATCATAATCCTAAATGGTATCTCTGCTCATTGTTGGGATATGAGCTCCCAGCTTCCAGGGAGACGGACAGAGATGAGTCTAAAGACGAGTCAGAGTCTGACATTCTGTCTCCCGTCTCCGGGGAAATTGTTTGATTATAACTCACTCCCCTTATCTCTACTTCTTCCTCTCGTACTGGTAATTTATATTTTACTTCGTTACCGTTTCACTGTACTTTTGTATTTTAGTACTAAAAGCTAAGCTCAAATGAAGCTAGTTTGAATGGACTTGTTTTTAATCATACTCACTTATATAATAATCGATATTTCACTTAGTTTTTAGTTTAGTTATAGTCCATTGTTGTGTTTCCTTCGTTCGCCAATGTACATGTTTATTTACCATGCCATGCCAACGTTTCTTTAAATTGAATTGAATTAAACAGAGAGAGAGAGACAGAGACAGAGACAGAGAGTGGAAAAGAGAGGGTGTGTGTGTGTGTGTGTGTGAGAGAGAGAGAGAGAGGGGGTGGGGGGGAGAGAGGGTGTGTGTGTGTGTGTGTGAGAGAGAGAGAGTGGGAGAGAGAGAGAGGTGTGAGTATTAAAACTGAAAGCTGAGAGTGTAGTATTGTCAGGTTGGTGTGTCCTTCGTTCCTCGCCAGCCCCCTCGCTGGGCCACTCAGACAGAAACCAGTCGGATCAGTTTGTGAAGCGCCCCCCCCACCGCCGTCCCCCCACCGCCTGTGTTATGTGGACTCATTTGAGTCGCGTCCTCGCCTCAGCCTTCCGCCTAATTAAACCCTTCCAATCGTGCGTTTGGAAAGAGTGTCGGTCGGGCGACGGAGCTCTGTGGTCGCCACGACGATGAGACGCGGTGTACCTTTGTATTTACCCGCGTGGGTTTTGACGGTCGGGTTTGAATACGTAACACGCAGTGGCGCCCGGTCACTCGGGTCACAAGGATCATTGGCACCTGGTACATACAGTACATTGTAAGTCGCTATTGGATAAAATCGTCTGCCAAACGCCCTGAATGTAAATGTAATGCACCGAGCGAGAACTGTGCAAATATATATGACAAAATTATATTATTATTATATTATTATTATTTCTAAAAGATGATTAGCTGTTATAATGTATTATCAGAGTGTATATATTGGTGGTGGGTGAATGGGTCAAACACAGGACTTGTCTTTCACCCAGGAGTCCTGTGTCATTCTTTAGTCTTTCACTTATAATTTTCAGTCGTTGTTTTGGTTATGGTTAGGCAACACATCTACAGTACTTGGTTAGGTTTACGGTTATTGTTAAGGTTAGAGTATGCTTCGGGGTTAGGGCTAGGGTTACATTGGAGTATTGTAAAGTTCGAGTAAAGATGCTAGATTGACAGAATTTGCTCCATGACAAAATATGACATACTGTATATATCCCTCTAAGTTATAAGTGTTTTGTGGAGCCATGCATGGACCCATGATGTTGGTTGATGTTTTAGTCGCAAGAGAGAGTGGGCCTCTCTGTGTACCAGGGGGTCTACCTGGTTTGTAACCAGTATCTATTGAAGTGGTCGGTGTAAAAACACATCACCTACGGATATTTCAACGCAGATCGGTTAGATGGTGAATGATCCAGTTTCTTTCTTTCTCTCTTTCTTGAGTTTTGAGGAAGTGAATGAACACAGCAGATGGAACAAAGCTAGCATGCTATCGCTCTCCCTTGCGAGTGTGTGTGTGTGTGTGTGTGTGTGTGTGTGTGTGTGTGTGTGTGTGTGTGTGTGTTGGTGGCTGGTTTAACCTGTGTGCCCTGCAGCCCCACCCAGCACCCAGACTCTAACTGGGCCAGGTGAGGCTGATTAAACCAGCCACCAAACACACACACACACACGCCACATATATCTTTATCTTTATACTGTATATATATATATATCGTATATACACACGACAAACACTGAAGAGGCAACCACGGGAGAAAATGAGGAAATTGAAAGGAAGTGAGTGTGCGTCGAGACAACAAACGGAAACGCAAACCCGTCCGTGAGGGAGCAGGAATCCAGACTGCGGGATTTCGAGTGACAAAGGCTCAAGTCGTCAGGCTCCAAATTAAAACTGAAAGCTGAGAGTGTAGTATTGTCAGGTTGGTGTGTCCTTCGTTCCTCGCCAGCCCCCTCGCTGGGCCACTCAGACAGAAACCAGTCGGATCAGTTTGTGAAGCAGGCCCACGGACAGCGCACCACACTGTTAGCACGAAAGCCCTGAGACACAAAGAGAAGGAAAAAAGGCAAAACACACACACGCACGCACGAACACACACGCACGCACGCACACATACATCCATACACACACACACACACATACCCACACACACACACACCCATACACACACACACATACACATGCATACATGCATACATGCATAACTACACAAACATACTTATACACACACACACACAAGGCCACACATAAACACACACACATACACCCATAATGAAAATGCATGCATGCACACACACACACACACACACACACACACACACACACCCACTGTGATTCTCATTGATTATTCTCCCCCACGTGTCTTCTATTTGCTTTTCATTATTCATATTGCAGTATATTGAATGAAAAAACACAGCGTAAGGCGTCTAATTCACACATCGCAGCCGTCCCCCTGCGTTGCGAGGCGGCCCTCACCTTGGCTGTGAAGGAGACAGATTGCGCTCAGATTCCACCCGAGGATCCCGCCGCTGCAATTCTCAACGTGCCATCACATCCGTCCCTAATCAATCTCCGGCCCAATTATGAACGTGCAAAGGGAATAAAAATAGCGGCGTAAACAAAAAAGCGTTTTTTTTTTATTCCGAGCGTGTAAGCATATTGGGCAAGGTCATTGAAAAGTGTCGCGCTTGTCGGCTTGCTTTGTCGGCGCTTGCCGTCGCCACAATTCACACGTTAGATTAACAGATAAAGTGCAAATTTAGATTTAGATTAACATCTACAAATGTGTGAAGGCAGACAAGCTCAAATCTGTGGTGAACTGGGTGTTTTATTTTGTATATATCGCTTCAAATTTATTTTGACCAATCGTGTGGCGGTGGGGGGGGCGGGGTTCTGTGGACGCGTGCGTGACGTGGAATGGGTCTCTACCGGAAAACAACCTGACCGGTGGAACCGCAACAACAAACCTGACATGGCTGAGCGTTCATCTCAGACCCCAGAATAGGACTGACAGCGTAAAACGATAGCATCTTTTCGTTCTTGTGGTAAACTAAACCTTTCCTGCAGCAGGTGAGGGAAGACAAGCTCAAAGGTCTTGTCCTTAGACAAAGTGTCTCTAAAGGTCAGGTCTGTGTAGTCGACGAGCCATTTGCTAAAACCGTCTTCTGAATCCACCACCTCGGAATGAACGAGCGAACGAATGAGTTGATCTTTGGGACGAAACATGTCCCCGTCACAAAATAGGACACACTGCGTAACCATATAGTGTCCCGTAGAAAGACACAGAGTACACAGTACAAGTGTGTGTGTACATGTGTGTGTGTGTGTGTGCAAATGTGATAGAGAGAGAGAGAGACAGAGAGACAGAGAGAGAGAGGGAGCGAGAGAGAGAGAGAGAGAGAGACAGCGACAGCGAGACACACAATGGCCGCAATGATATTACAGTAATGAAGACTAATATTAGCAGAAGGTCAGATAACGTCCTTACAGCAAGCCCATTATCCAGCAGCGTGCCCGGGCTCCGGTGGCTCCCGGGGACCCCCGCCTGTGCTAAAGGACAAACAGCACACGGGGACCGCGGAGGGCTAAATACAGTCACTCGGCGGAGATGCCCTACCTAGAGCCCCGCAATGACAACCTTCCAGACATCCTACACAAGGAACCCGATGACTTTGGCACGGATTAGGAACTCCGATGTATTCGTCGTGCCGTCGGCCCGTTGGCGCTCAAGGCCCCCGAAATATAACGACTACGTTGTCGTACTTCTACATCGTACGGCCATTTTGTCTGCGTGAACAAACGCACCGATTGGGATTTTCGGGGATTTTGAGTACATCAGAGCCTCATTGATGTATTAATACAGTCAGTCAGTTAATTAAGTCAGAGTAACGAAAACCTATGGAGCCATTTTGCGTGTGCTTTCATCCAGGGCAACTTGAAAGTGAATTCAAGATGGAGGCCCAATCAGGTTTTTAATCAGTCAAGCAAAAGAAGAAGGCTACAATTCTAAAAAGTCTGCCCTGGGAGGAACCGAGGAGAGCCAACTTACTCCGAAAAAGGTCCAGTTTGTCCCGAGGGTCAGACAGAACCTGCAAGGGCTTGGCTAGAGTTGGTGGGCCGGTAGATTAGTTTGTTTATTCTGGGCACCCGATCCAAGCTCGGCATCGATCACCGTCGCCGTTAGAGCGAGTCTATTCCCGTGCAGGTAGATTGCGGACATCGGTGGGGAGTCGAGGAGAACATCACGGTAGCCATTACGTCGAGGCTATTCGTGTCCTGGTAGACCGGTGGACACCAGGCGGGGGGGGGGGGGGGGGGGGGGGGCGTTCTTAGTACGCCATCCTGCATCTCAGAGCAGAGCAGAGCGGAGCAGAGCAGCCAAGAAGGCCAACAGCGTACACACACACACACACACACACATGCCTGTGAATCGTCCTCTGGCTATTTATGTCGAACGTCCACCTCCCCCCCCTACCTCCACCTCCTCCCCAACCTCCACCTCCACCTCCACCTCCACCCCCGCTGGTCGTGTGACGCTCACCAGAAGTCCTTCAGAAGTGGTGGTAGAAGAAGAAGAAGTTCCCCCAGCCAGGTGCCTGCAGTGCGGCTATAGCGTGTGTGCGCCCGTGCACGTGCGTGTGTGTCCATGCGTGCGTGTGCGTCCGTGCACGTGTGTGTGTGTGTGTGTGCGTCCGTGCGCGTGTGTGCGGACTGCCCGGTAGGACTATAAAGTGGGGGAAGAGATGGAGTTCTGCTTTTTACGGCTTGACCCGGTGCTCCGGTGTGATACTGCATTAAGCTACACGAGCCCACGTCCTCATCCTTAATTATTTCCAACTGATGGGCCGATCCATCAAGAGGACAGAGAGCGAGAGAGAGAGAGAGAGTGAGAGAGAGAGAGAGCCTCTGCCTGAAGGAGGGGGTGGGGGGGAGAGAGAGGGATGGGTCGGGTATTTACTGCTCGTGTCGAACAAAGCCAGCCCTGGGATTCTGCACCGTTTTTTTTCTTCCTCACTTTTTACTTTTCACTTTGTACTTTTATCTCGTACTTCTTGTCGTGCTTCCGAGTCGACACACACACACACACACACACACACACACACACACACATAGACACACACACACACACACACACACACGCACACATGTACACACACACACACACACACACACACACACATATATACAGTGTATATATACAAGCACACACTATCTCTCCGAGTAATGTTCGGCCCTCCGTTCTCCGATTTGCGGGCGGCGATTCGTCTGCGTCATGCCTGGGGGAGGGAGGGGAGGGAGGGGTGAGGAGTAGGGAGGGGTGAGGAGGAGGGAGGGGGAGGAGGCAGAGAGTCTTTGCCACATTAAAAGCGCTTATCGTCACATCGGGGGCAGTCAGAGACGGTGTGTGTGTGTGTGTGTGTGTGTGTGACTGTGCAGCTCATATCATATCCATGGCGTCTCCTCCTCCTCCTCAAACGATGATTAAATCAGAGTACAGAGCCCCCCCCCCCCCCCCCCAATCAACCCATCGGAGAAGGAGGCAGCGGGGGGGGGGGGGGGGTGTCATGGCGAATGCCTGCCGTACGGTTTCGACCGCGTCATTAAATTCCCATTAAAGCGGCCTGATATCAATTCTTATCACAACACTCACCCTCCACCACCTCCTCCACCTCCTCCACCACCTCCATCCTTAACAATACCAATGATGGCCCCCTTTGCTGCCACTATCCTCTCCTATCCTTCTCCTATCCTCCTCCTCCTACTCCTCCTCCTCCTTCTCCTCCACCTCCTCCTCCTCCATCTCCTCCTCCTCCTCCTGCTCCGTCATGACGAAGGTAGAGAGAGGGAGTAAAAAAAACACACAAGGGGGAGAAATGGGAGCCATGTTGGAGATAGTAGAACGACAAACAGAGAGAGACGAAGAAAAGGAGAACGAGAGAGAGAGAGAAAAAGAGAGAGAGAGAGAAAGAGACAGAGGAGAGAGGGAGAGAGAGGGAGGGAGGGAGAGAGAGAGGAGAGAGGGAGAGAGAAAGGGAGGGAGGAGAGAGAGTGGGAGGGAGAGAGAGCGATTGGGGGAAAGGGGGAGAGAGGGAAGAGGGTGAAGTGAGAGAGAGGGAGAGAGAGAGGGAGGGGTAAGAGAGAGACACAGAGAGAGAGCAAGAGAGAGAGTGCGAGAGAGAGAGAGAGTGCGAGAGAGAGAGAGAGGGAGAGAGCAAGAGAGAGAGAGCGAGAGAGAGAGAGAGAGAGAGACAGAGACAGAGAGAATGATGCCCTCCTCCATCACGGCGGCTGAGTAATGTTTACCATCAGAGCATTAGCTTCAATTTCACTACCCCCCTCTCCCCTCCACCCCTCCCCTCCCCTCCCCTCCCCACCTGCCTTTGTTATCATGGGGGGGGGGGGGGGGGAGAGGGGGGAGAGGGGGAGAGGGGTGGTGGTGGTTGATCATCAGTATGCTCCGCGTGGCTCGCCAGCCTCCCCTTTATCTCTTGTGCTGCCGCGACTCCTCCCGCCTCCCCCTGAAAGGTAAGGTTAAAATGGAGATTATGTTGGGCTGCCTCCACCTCCTCCTCCTCCTCCTCCACCTCCTCCTCCTCTTCCTCCTCCTCTAATGAACCTTATCTCAGCCCGCGCCGCTCTCCTCTTCATTCCCCGTGTCCGACACAATCACACCTCACACTGCTGCTGCTGCTGCTGCAGCCCGCTGGTTCTCCTCCCACTCCCTCTCCTCCCTCCCCCTCCCTCACCCTCTCTACTCTCTCCTCTCTCTCTATCTCCCTCTCTCTCTCTCTCCTCTCCTCCTCTCCCCTCCTCTCTCCCCTTCTCTCTCTCTCTCTCTCTCCTCTCTCTCTCTCTCTCTCTCTCTCTCTCTCTCTCTCTCTCTCGCTCTCTCGCTCTCTCTCCCTCTCTCTCTCTCTCTCTCTCTCTCTCTTCACATAAACTCCCCTAAGCAAATAATACACAAGTAAATAATACAAGAGCCACACCAAGAGAACACACCAGCGATAGCACACTTTTATATTAGCGCCTTGTACTTCAAGGATGTAATATTTAATTCAGTTACAAGCAGAAGGCGGGGGGGGCGAGGGAGGGAGGGAGGGAGCGGATGAAATATTGATTAGCCCCACCCTCACGACGAGAGGAGGTTTTCGTGTTTTATTAAAAAAAATTCGTAGCTTCTTTTTCTGCTTTTCCAACACACACACACACACACACAACTGCTTTCCCTGTTTTTCGGTTTAACTTGAAGACGGAGAACAGCGCTGGGAACAAACGAGGCTGCAGAGACACAAAATGCCGTCTCTGCATTTCCATTCATCGTTCAGATCCCCCCCCCCCTCCCTGTGATCTCCTCTCTCTCTGTCCTCTGTTGACACCGCTTGTGTTGTGTTGAGAGACGCCGGCGACTTCCGCTGACACGTGTGACGCCGTCTTTTGCCGCCTCGTCATCAAACGGCGGGACAAAAGATCGGCGCTTTTTTGTGTGTTTTTGCTGTGCCACACGTTTCTGTTACCCCCCCCCCCGTCCCTGCCGACTTTTATTTACTACGCTATTGTTCTCCCGTTGCGGTCCAATTATCCAAACTGTCAGTCATCATTCCCTGTGACCGCGCGTGACTCGGAGTCCTTACCAGCACCAGCAGCGCGTGCGGATGTAACCTCTGCGGTGTACGAGGGGGGGGGGTGGCTTAGGTGAGTATAATGATCCTGATCATATTTAAATCCCGTGACTGACGCAGCTGTAGAGTGAGGATGAGTATAATGAGCCTGATCATATTTTATTTGACACCTGACACGGAGTGAAGGCCTCTGGACTCCGGAACACTAAACGGCGACTGAACGAAGATCACGAGGATTATTGTTTATTCCTTTGCAAGCCGACGGGTGATCCTGAGTTGTGATTAAAAACCGATATCGCGCACATGTTCAAGAAGTCAAGTCAAGTCAAAGTTATTATAGCCCAATATCACAAGGTGTGTCTCAAAGCATGCACATAAAATAAAACAATCATCATGGAGCAAAAATCCTTGCCACAGTGCCACATATGTGGCTTAGTTCGGGGCTCCTCCAAGGACACAGGCAGGTTTGTGGTGAAAAGTCCGGTTTATTGTATGATTTGATAAAATGGCACAGAGAGCAGATGGTACATGCTAGCATGCTAGCGCTCCCTGAGTGTGTGTGTGCTGGTGGCTGACTTAACCCTGATCAGCCCCCAGACTCTAACTGGGCCAGGTGAGGCTGTAGCCCCACCCCCCCAGGACTCTAACTGGGCCAGGTGAGGCTGTAGCCCCACCCCCCAGACTCTAACTGGGCCAGGTGAGGCTGTAGCCCCACCCCCCCCCAGACTCTAACGGGGCCAGGTGAGGCTGTAGCCCACCCACCCCCAGACTCTAAACTGGGCCAGGTGAGGCTGTAGCCCACCCACCCCCCCCCAGACTCTAACTGGGCCAGGTGAGGCTGTAGCCCCACCCACCCCCCCCAGACTCTAACTGGGCCAGGTGAGGCTGTAGCCCCACCCACCCCCCCAGACTCTAACTGGGCCAGGTGAGGCTGTAGCCCCACCCCCCCCCAGACTCTAACTGGGCCAGGTGAGGCTGTAGCCCCACCCACCCCAGACTCTAACTGGGCCAGGTGAGGCTGTAGCCCCACCCACCCCAGACTCTAACTGGGCCAGGTGAGGCTGTAGCCCCACCCCCCCCAGACTCTAACTGGGCCAGGTGAGGCTGTAGACCCAACCCCCCCCAGACTCTAACTGGGCCAGGTGAGGCTGTAACCTAGCCTACATGTGACATGTGAGAAAGGTGATATAATCTGCATTGCCCACATCTCCAAAAGCTTTACTGAATGTGACACTTATATAACCTACACCGTGGCACCGTGCCACACACACACACACACACACACACACACACACACCCCAATTGGAGCACATAAAATAATACATCGTAAGCCCATCGTAAACACTCCCGCCTGGTGTTGCCGAGCAACTCTGATGATCGAAACCGTCATGAAAGACGATCATCCATCCACCAGACTCCATGGGGTTTCGTCTGCTGTGTGGAACGGCTCCTCTTGGAGTTGTTGTTCTTGTTTGTGTATCTCTGTAGCCGACCGACGGCGTGAAGTCAATACAAGCGTTCAACTTAAAAAGAAGTTGTCAAATAATAATAATAATAATCATCGTCATTTTCCGCAGCCAGCTATCATTTCACACAAATCATTATTTCACACGCACGCACGCACTCATTATTTCACACGCACGCACGCACACACACACACACACACACACACACACACACACACCAAATACCGAAGCGTTTATCTCACACCCAGCGCAAGCAAAAAAAACGAACAAAATAAGAGCAAAAGTGACCCCATTGAAATCCACGGACAGCCCAGAAAGTGCAAGGAAATAACCGGACAATAACAGCCGACCGCCGGGATACGCTTGAACAAATCAACACATTTGAGCGAGTCTTGTCCTTTTCTCTAACTGGGCCAGGTGAGGCTGTAACCTAGCCTACATGTGACATGTGAGAAAGGTGATATAATCTGCATTGCCCACATCTCCAAAAGCTTTACTGAACGTGACACTTCTAAGCCCATCGCAAACACTCCCGCCTGGTGTTGCCGAGCAACTCCGATGATCAAAACCGTCATGAAAAACGATCATCCATCCACCAAACTCCATGGGGCTTCGTCTGCTGTGTGGAACGGCTCCTCGTGGAGTTGTTGTTCTTGTTTGTGTATCTCTGTAGCCAACCGACGGCGTGGAGTCAATACAAGCATTCAACTTAAAAAGAAGTTGTCAAATAATAATAATAATAATAATCATCGTCATTTTCCGCAGCCAGCTATCATTTCACACAAATCATTATTTCGCACGCACGCACGCACACACACACACACACACACACCAAATACCGAAACGTTTATCTCACACCCAGACACGCAAGCACAAAAAACGAACAAAATAAGAGCAAAGTGACCCCATTGAAATCCACGGACAGCCCAGAAAGTGCAAGGAAATAACCGGACAATAACAGCCGACCGCCGGGATACGCTTGAACAAATCAACACATTTGAGCGAGTCTTGTCCTTTTTCCGTCGGTGTAAAAATGTGTGAAATGTATGAATTTAAAGTAGGGCATCGCAGGAGGAAGGACGGGGGGGGGGAAAAAAAAACATTTGCAATGCCCGCTCAGCAAAACCAGTACCCTTATGGGCAAGTGATAATAGAAACCCACCGACAGTGCATAATACCGTACCGCCCCAACCCAAGGAGCAGGCCACTCCGCAGCCACACACACCCCTGCAACGCTTAATCCAAAAAGCAGCTCTCTGAAAGCAATAATGAATAAAAAAAAAACAACAATCCTCAAGCCCATATACCCACCCCATATATTTCACAATGACAAAACTTGACCCCGGCGGGCCACCGTACTAACTAAACTCCGCCGCGGGTATCGGTGGAGCGCGGAGATAAGACGTGATGAATGCAGATTGTTCCGCGCCGCGACAGACTCGTTTGTTTACGGCGGGATGGCGGTCGGCGGCGGCGGCGGCGGCGGCGGCGGCGGCGGCGGCGGCGTGAGGGTCCATCGCGCGCTAACCTCAGGAAGGCCAGCTAAAGAACAGAGAGAGAGAGAGAGAAAGAAGTAGCAAGAAAGTGGAGCTGCTGTAGTGAGCCCACCGTCGCTTTAGATGTACTACATCCTTTTTAACGGAGTGTGTGAGTGTGTAACGCAATTTCCCTGATCAATGAAGATCTCTCTCTGGCGCCATGGCAACAGAACGCTATTCGTCCCAAGAAAAGGAAAATGATTTCTAATCGCACATAATACACAAGTCTTTTTCAAATTAATATCCGACACTTACCTATCATTAATATAGTAATACTTTCAGCGTAAAAACTAATTAAACACAGAGATGTACTGTATATTAATTGGCAAAATATCGTCTGTTACATATTACATCGGTGTAATATTACACATCTACACCAGAATTTGAATCTATACCAATTTGTCATCTAAAAAAAGCCCTTTAATAAACATGACGTGATTACATATATACAGTATACAGTATACATACATTCACCCACAGATCGCACAGCTAACCTTGAACCTCTGGAGTCTAACAGCGAGCAGCCATTAGTTATCCCGGGGAGCTCCACGACAGCTTCGTTGGCATGGTAACGTGAAAAGTTATGGCATTAAAACGTGTAATAAATACAGATAAAAAAAAAAAAGAAAAGCTGATTCAATCGATGTCTGACTTGTGTTTTTAAGTGCCGGTCTGAGCCTAAGAAAGAGAAAGAGAAAGAGAAAGAGAAAGAGAGCCGTGCTTTGAGGCCACCGCTGAATTGATTGCACCGTTTTAAGAATCAGAATCAGAATCAGAATCGGCTTCGTTCTTACAAACAAGAAATGCGCTTTGGTGACGTTGGTGCATAACTTTGTACATTCCGGGCGTTCTAGTTTGGAACCAAGACGGAAACCGAGACGGGCGCTGAGGTGAATAAAAAGAGTCATTAAGAGCTACGGAGACTAGTGGGCCTCAGGAATACGTGTTCGGCTGTTTGACGTTAATGGCGTTGGACCACGGATAACGGTCGTTCCTGTGGCGCACTACTCGGGTTCCTCTTCACCCGAAGCGCGGCAAAAAAAAAAAGACCGTTTTAGAAAACACAGCGTGTTCATTCAGCGCAGCGCAGACCTATAATTCTTCACTTCGATCCTGCAAAGTTTCATTTTGCTCCAGCGACTGTTATAGCTTTGTTACTTATCTTAAACATAACAAATAAGAAAGTGGCCAAGCCTGGAGCCGCTATTGATTTTTTGACCTCGCTGTGAAACGGGTTGGAGAATTATACGTAAACACAAGTGCACTACACAGAACATTACACCGCAAAAACACGTATTACAAACGATCGAATATTACTCTACTGGTATCACTGTACTTCTCGACTGTATGATCAATCAATTATAAGTCGCAGCGTTTCCATTCATTCACATATTTGTTATACTTTAATCTATTTTTGTACTGATTAGGTCCGATATTATGAATTGTTCAGAGTTGTTGGTATTTGTGTTTATAAGAATAGGGTTCAGGAGAAAACTTTTTACTGTACTTTTTACTGTACTTACTAGGTACTATTACTAATTGTTCAGAGTTATTTAGAATTTGTTTAGAAGAATATGAATGGGGAGTAAGTATTCCATTGTACTTGTTACATATGGCAATAAAGAAATCTTCAATCTTCAATCTATATGTTCTATATCTATATCTTATCTTGTGTGTCCTGATTTCCTGGTGTGCTTGGAACATCACTTCCTGTGTGAGTCACATTATTGGGTTTGGTAGCGGCCAAGCCTGACCTCAGTTGACCTGCGGGTGGATGGATTTCTCCTTGTTGGTACACGTGTATATATTATGGATGACAAACGGGCGGTGTGCGCCGGGTGTTCATTAAAGTTACATCAGAGTCACATGTTGAATGTCAACGTACAATGTTCAAGGTCAACACCATCATATTTTACTCTTGTAACACACACAGCATGGAGTCTACTGCGGAGTGTGTGTGTGTGTGTGTGGGGGTCAACATGTCCAATACGGTCGCCGGATCGAACACGATCGCACCAAAGAGACGAACCGAGATCTTCTCTTGTTTGAGGTTTAACAAAGAGAAAAACTAAAAATGCTTTTAATTTTTTATTGACGCTTTTAACAGCCAAGACCAAGTGGTGTGTCTCTCTGCTCGAAAGGACAATCAAGTTTCATTCGTAAAAAATACAGAATCGATTAATCACTTTCGATGCATTATGGTCTTCCAGGTTGGTGTCTCTCTCTCTCTCTCTCTCTCTCTCTCTCTCTCTCTCTCTCTCTCTCTCTCTCTCTCTCTCTCTCTCTCTCTCTCTCTCTCTCTCTCTCTCTCTCTCTTCTCTCCCTCTCTCTCTCTCTCTCGCTCTCTCTCTGTCTCTCTCTCTCTCTCTCTCTTCTCTCTCTTCTCTCTTCTCTCTCTCTCTCTCTCTCTCTCTCTCTCTCTCTCTCCCTCTCTCTCTCTCTCTCTCTCTCTCTCTCTCTCTCTCTCTCTCTCTCTCTCTCTCTCTCTCTCTTCACATAAACTCCCCTAAGCAAATAATACACAAGTAAATAATACAAGAGCCACACCAAGAGAACACACCAGCGATAGCGCACTTTTATATTAGCGCCTTGTACTTCAAGGATGTAATATTTAATTCAGTTACAAGCAGAAGGCGGGGGGGGCGAGGGAGGGAGGGAGGGAGCGGATGAAATATTGATTAGCCCCACCCTCACGACGAGAGGAGGTTTTCGTGTTTTATTAAAAAAAATTCGTAGCTTCTTTTTCTGCTTTTCCAACACACACACACACACACACAACTGCTTTCCCTGTTTTTCGGTTTAACTTGAAGACGGAGAACAGCGCTGGGAACAAACGAGGCTGCAGAGACACAAAATGCCGTCTCTGCATTTCCATTCATCGTTCAGATCCCCCCCCCCCTCCCTGTGATCTCCTCTCTCTCTGTCCTCTGTTGACACCGCTTGTGTTGTGTTGAGAGACGCCGGCGACTTCCGCTGACACGTGTGACGCCGTCTTTTGCCGCCTCGTCATCAAACGGCGGGACAAAAGATCGGCGCTTTTTTGTGTGTTTTTGCTGTGCCACACGTTTCTGTTACCCCCCCCCTCGTACCTGCCGACTTTTATTTACTACGCTATTGTTCTCCCGTGCGGTTCAATTATCCAAACTGTCAGTCATCATTCCGTGTGACCGCGCGTGACTCGGAGTCCTTACCTCACCAGCAGCGCGTGCGGATGTAACCTCTGCGGTGTACGAGGGGGGGGGCGTGCTTAACCTGTGGTGGACATTAATATACACACAGGTGACTGTAGCCCCACCCTCCCCCCAGACTCTAACTGGGCCAGGTGAGGCTGTAGACCCAACCCCCCCCAGACTCTAACTGGGCCAGGTGAGGCTGTAGACCACCCCCCCAGACTCTAACTGGCCATGTGATCTCTCTCTCTCTCTCTCTCTCTCTCTCTCTCTCTCTCTCTCTCTCTCTCTCTCTCTCTCTCTCTCTCTCTCTGTGTAAGTTCCAGCACATTGCGTTTTGGATGAGACCGGACGGGCAATCATCGCCGATCTCCGCCAGCGAAATGAGCCCAAAATTGTGAAAGGGAAGACGGCCATTTTGACAGGCCGAGTACAAACACCAGGCAATAGAATCTCAATGAGGCCTGGAAGAGGAAACGCATAAATAAATAGATTAGATTGAAGGGACTTCCAGTGCACAGCAGAGAGCAAATCTAATATGAGTCGCCGGTGTCTGCTGCTTTTAGAATGGAGAGAGAGAGGGAGAGAAAGAGAGAGAGAGAGAGAGAAGAAGAAGAAAGAAAAGAAAGAAAGAAGAAAGAGAGAGACTTCATTCTGCATATACCGGAATCAGTAGGAGCTATGGGAGAGAGAGACTAGCGCTTATAGCCAGGAGATGAACTGTGTTGTGGGCTATCACAGGATGTCCTAAAAGGCATAATGTTAAAAACAGCTTAAACAATGCCAAAAAAGATTGGAAAATATTCCCATCTGGAGACTTAGCCGCCACTCGGTGACACCAAACGCATCTCTTTGATACGTAAGTGAAATAGAATGAACAACGAACGACCTCAAACAGAGTCAGCGACCCTTAACAAAGTCAGAAATAGCTGACATTCATTTGACATTTAATGACATTTAATTCATCTACAAACAAATGTAACTTCAAATATAGTGCAGCATCAATTTTAAGTGTACTAGAAATGTCCACTTCAATTTGTCTTAACTGCCTACAGATTTTTCTTTGAATTATTATGTGTCAAAGGTATAAAGAATATAAAAGTATATTTTAAGGCTGCGTTTTGATTGAAAAGCTTTGTAATTTTCCCAAATGACTTCAGACTTTGTTCTTTGGTCAATAACTCACATTAAGCTTCGTTTTTTATGTGTCATTTTTAGCATTTTTTAATTTATCCAAAAGAATCCAAGAGCTGTTTTTTGTTTTTTTCTTATGGTTCTCTATCATATTTCATTATATTTTTACGATCAGAATGTGTTTTTTTTAGGGCACACCGGGTATCTGTAACGCCCAGAAGCACTGGCAGGTAGATAGAACCCAGAAGCACGACTCGGAGATCGACGAGTTGTGAGTTAAATCCAATTTACTCTTGTCAAAAACACGCAACGTCCAAACAGCGGGAAATCAATCACATACACAAACAAACATGACAACGGGGAAGGCGGCGGAAATTCAAAATCCAGAAACGGGGTCAGGCAGGGTCAAGACAGGGAAGTCAGGACGACATGATGAGTTTAAGAACGCGGGATAGCTTGACGGAAAACACAAAAAGAGAATCAAAAGGGAAATGTGCCGCTATACAGTATATACACACCTGGGGAACTCACAAGGGAACTAGCAACGGCTGAGGAGATGGGAAGAACCAGGTGAGGGGAATGAGGTGATCACATGGTAAAGGGGGAGTGGCTTGATTCTGGAATGACAGGTGAGAGAGAGACCAACACCAGATAAACATAAACAGATCAGTGTGCTTCAACGAGGGGTTCATGACACTTCAAGACGCTTTAGCACTTTTGTTCATCCTAGCGAATACGGCTAACCGCTAACGGGGGGCTGTGGCGCTATAGTCGGCGTGCACATCTTTGATGGCAACCGCGCACGGAGCAACACGGCAATTATATCCTCTTACGAATGTCAGAGTATTGATAAATCCACGACACAATTAGAATTACGCCTAAGTGTGTTTGTCGTCGGGATGAAACGGGATTTACGTCGTCGTTCCATTTTCATTAAAATGCATTGTCTCCCGTCTGTAAATTGGGCCGACTGCATCGCTCCGCGAAAAAAATGAATAGAAATGGGAGAAATTCTCTTAGGCGACTTGCTGCTGCAAAGTGGGTTAATGGAACATTTACAGCCTTCATGGGTTTTAGATAAACAAAGTTATCTGCGCAAAATGGAGGCCATTTGCCTCATTTAGCCAAAGTCAGACTCCGATATTCCCACTCAGTGAAGGAACTGCGTGGCGGTGCGATGGGAATATGAGTCAATGTATTTTAGGATTGATATTACAATTAAAATTAATTTCACAGTAATTATATGGAATCAAATGAAACGTAGAGGCGGTTCCTCAGAATAGGGTAATATATGGCTGTAATTGAAGTGTCCCAGCATCTTAATGGATTCCGCCATTAAATATGCATTAAAAGAAGAAATGTCCCTCTCACTTTATGAGGAAGGGTTTCTTAGTCCGAAGGCGCTCGAATATTATCATAATGCATATTGTCATTGGGATTACATAAACAGCAATTACTTTGAACACTGATTATCGCGGGCGCCAAATTGATGTCGATTGGCTTAGGGCTGCGTTCCAACGGGTTCGGGCGCCAACATGTCACACACACACACACACAACACAGCACACACACACAGACACACAGATACACACATGCACGTGCACGTACATGCATACACACACGCACAGCAGCTTATGCACAGTGTACCAGCCCGTGCATGTGCACATACATACACACTAACACATGCACCTATGCACACACATACACACACACACACACACACACACACAACACACACACGCACATGCACAATTAGTGACACAACCAGCATGCACACACACACACACACAACACCACACACACACACACACACACACACACACACACACACAACCACCTATGCACAACAGCACACACACACACACAACCACCCGTCACAACAGACACACACACACACACACACACACACACACACACACACACACACACACACACACACACACACTTACACATGCATTAATCCAGAAATCCTTTTAGACCTGAGCAAAGAACGCGGCTGATTGAGTCCGGGCCGCGCGGCGGTGGCGGCGCGAACGCAACAGAGGCCCGCTTAGCATGCGAGACAAGACACCGCCACAGCCTAACAGTTGTATGGATCATTCCATTGATCCATAACCTTGAGTCTGTGGCTCAAAATGTTAAGCTGTCCTTCACAGCAAATTAGATGGCGGCCGGAAGAAAAAGAAAAAAGACCCCTGATTCAGTTTTCATCCTGGAGCGGCGCCAACGTTAGCGGCGGCACTGTAGCCTAGCCTGCGGGGGGGGCTGGACAATGACAAAATGGCAGCGGAGAGAGAGAGAGACCATTCATTCATTCACTCACTCATTCATTCTTTCATTCATTGTTGTTATCAATGTATAGAGGGGGAGAGAGAGAGAGAGAGAGAGAGAGAGAGAGAGAGAGAGAGAGAGAGAGAGAGAGAGAGAGAGAGAGGGGGAGAGAGAGAGAGAGAGAGAGAGAGAGAGAGAGAGAGAGAGAGAGAGAGAGAGGGGGAGAGAGAGAGAGAGAGAGAGACCATTCATTCATTCATTCACTCACTCACTCATTCATTCTTTCATTCATTGTTGTTATAAATGTCATTTGGGGCTCCGGGCGGCACAGTAGAAGGAGAGGCCCGTGGTGCCCTTGTACTTTTGGGGGTGGGGGGGATATGACTATCCTATCATCCTCCTCTGCTGCTGCTGCTGCTGATGCTGCTGCTGCTGATGATGATGATGATGATGATGATGATGATGGTGATGGTGATGGTGAGGGGGGGTTCTTTTATGAATTTATTATGGGTTCACTGAAAATGTGACCAAATCTGCTGGGTCAGTGTATGTGTCAACTTTTGACCACAACTGTATACAGTATATATATATACAGTATATATATATACAGTATATGCTCATTATATGCTGGATATGCATATGTCTTTATGAATATTCCAATGTCTGAACGAGCTGAACAGCTGTTAAGTGGAAATATGTTGAAGTGGCGTTTTGATTTACAAGCGCTGAGAGCTCTGGGGTACAGTCAGGAGAACGCTTGTTTGTTGGTTTTCCCGCCTCTGTGTTTTGGGATCCTTGTACCGATCAAATCATCATCATCATCATCATCATCATCAACACCGTGCCGTTCTCGCTGAGCTAGCTTCCCCTTAAGGGACGGATGGCTCCGCCCACCCTTCACCAAACACACACACACACACACGCACAACGCTGGGGCCGCAGACGGAACGTTCCGGATGACGGGCCTCCGTGTCCGCGACACCTACCGAAAGGAGAAACGACTCTATCGTCTTTATTTCTATTAGCTTTGATAGATATATAAGCGCCGCGATGCCGAGAGTTTTCCCCCGTTTCTCTGTTTTGTTTTGTTTTTGCGTTTTAATGAACACGGGAGGAGAGCGGGCGGCAAGTGATAGATTGTTAGTCACGGCTGTGGACAGGGCGACAGCGGAGGTGACCCACATGCCAACGTCGGAATACAAAATGGAGTCTTTTTTTCTGGTTGGTCTCTCATTATGAATGAGAGACCAAACACACACACACGCACACACAAAAATGTTGCCAATCAATTCTCGCGTCTCCGACGTTGATAACATCTCCGGAGCTCGAGGTTGATCTGCAGGTCCCATGTCTAACCCTATGGCGCTATCGCGGACGGACTACCGAATGGAAACCGCGTTCTTCTTCTTTATTATGAAATGAGAGACCAAACAAGCACTCCCGGCACACGCCTCCTCAAAGTGCTTTTAATGTTGATGCCACATACACATCATACACCATACACGCAAAACACACACACACGCACACGTATGTCCACAAGCTGACAGATGTATCAACCACGGCAAGGGGACAACCTTGCCGTGGGTTGACGAATAGGAGTCGACCGTCTTGCCCAAGGACTCCCGGACACTTAAGGCAGCGTGAGCCAGGGACCAGACCAGAGGGGCCCCCCGGCCAGGAGCCAGCCTGCCAGCCAGCCAGTGGGAGGAGGAGGAGCCTCCGGTTGGCACAGAGGCCCCGCCCCCCGCCCACCCTGGCAGCCAGCTAGCTGCTGATCTACTGCCGGAGTTTGCGGGGAGAGCCGTCGACCTCGCATCCGTCAGCGGTGACAAAGAGAGCCGATCGGTGTCGCTTCAGCCTAATGCACGCGCAAACACAAGCACACGCACACACGGGGGGCACAAACACACAACACACAGACACACACACACACAGACACACACACGCCACCACACACATGCACGTGCACGTACATGCATACACACACACAGCAGCTTATGCACAGTGTACCAGCCCGTGCATGTGCACATACATACACACTAACACATGCACCTATGCACACACATACACACACACACACACACACACACACACACACACACTGCAGCTTATGCACAATTAAGTTGAGCACAAGTCCATGCATTTGCACAATCACACTCACACACTAACACACACACACACACACACACACACACACACAGCAGCAGCAGCATACGCACCTATGCACAATTTACAGGCACACACACACACACCAGCCCGTGCACATACACACACACACACACACACACACACACACACACAGCACACACTTACACATGCATTAATCCAGAAATCCTTTTAGACCTGAGCAAAGAACGCGGCTGATTGAGTCCGGGCCGCGCGGCGGTGGCGGCGCGAACGCAACAGAGGCCCGCTTAGCATGCGAGACAAGACACCGCCACAGCCTAACAGTTGTATGGATCATTCCATTGATCCATAACCTTGAGTCTGTGGCTCAAAATGTTAAGCTGTCCTTCACAGCAAATTAGATGGCGGCCGGAAGAAAAAAAAAGACCCCTGATTCAGTTTTCATCCTGGAGCGGCGCCAACGTTAGCGGCGGCACTGTAGCCTAGCCTGCGGGGGGGGCTGGACAATGACAAAATGGCAGCGGAGAGAGAGAGAGACCATTCATTCATTCACTCACTCATTCATTCTTTCATTCATTGTTGTTATCAATGTACAGAAGAGAGAGAGAGAGAGCGAGCGCGACAGTGACAGCGAGAGAGAGAGAGAGAGAGAGGAGAGAGAGAGAGAGAGAGAGAGAGAGAGAGAGAGAGAGAGAGAGAGAGACCAGGTGAGAGAGCCTCGACGTAATGGCTACCGTGATGTTCTCCTCGACTCCCCACCGATGTCCGCAATCTACCTGCGCGGGAATAGACTCGCTCTAACGGCGACGCTGATCGATGTCGAACTTGGATCGGGTGCCCAGAATAAACAAACTAATCTACCGGCCCACCAACTCTAGCCGAGCCCATACAGGTTCTGTCTGACCCTCGGGACAAACTGGACCTTTTCGGAGTAAGTTGTCTCTCCTCAGTTCCTCCCAGGGCAGACTTTTTAGAATTGTAGCCTTCTTTTGCTTGACTGATTAAAAAGCTGATTGGGCCTCCTCGGCCGGCTTCTAAATGACTTGTATCTTGAATTCACTTTCAAGTTGCACTTTCAAGTGGATGAAAGCGCACGCAAAATGGCTCCATAGGTTTTCGTTACTCTGACCGACTGTAAGTATCACGGTGTGTGTATTAATACATCAGTGAGGCTCTGATGTACTCAAAATCCCCCAAATCACTATCGGTGCGTTTGTTCACGCAGACAAAATGGCCGTACGATGTAGAAGTATCGGGGGCCTTGAGTGCCAACGGGCCGACGGCGCGACGAATACACCGGAGTTCCTAATCCGTGCCAAAGTCATCGGGTTCCTTGTGTAGGATGTCTGGAAGGTTGTCATTGCGGGGCTCTAGGTAGGGCATCTCCGCCGAGTGACTGTATTTAGCCCTCCGCGGGCCCCGTGTGCTGTTTGTCCTTTAGCACAGGCGGGGGTCCCCGGGAGCCACCGGAGCCCGGGCACGCTGCTGGATAATGGGCTTGCTGTAAGGACGTTATCTGACCTTCTGCTAATATTAGTCTTCATTACTGTAATATCATTGCGGCCATTGTGTGTCTCGCTGTCTCTCTCTCTCTCTCTCTCTCGCTCCCTCTCTCTCTCTGTCTCTCTGTCTCGCTGTCTCTCTCTCTCTATCACATTTGCACACACACACACACACACACATGTACACACACACTTGTACTGTGTACTCTGTGTCTTTCTACGGGAGGACACTATATGGTTCCGCAGTGTGTCCTATTTTGGGACGGGACATGTTTTGTCCCAAAGATCAACTCATTCGTTCCCTCGTTCATTCCGAGGTGGTGGATTCAGAAGACGGTTTTAGCAAATGGCTCGTCGACTGCACAGACCTGACCTTTAGAGACACTTTGTCTAAGGACAAGACCTTTGAGCTTGTCTTCCCTCGCCTGCTGCAGGAAAGGTTTAGTTTACCACAAGAACGAAAAGATGCCATCGTTTTACGCTGTCAGTCCTATTCTGGGGTCTGAGATGAACGCTCAGCCATGTCAGGTTTGTTGTTGCGGTTCCACCGGTCAGGTTGTTTTCCGGTAGAGACCCATTCCACGTCACGCACGCGTCCACAGAACCCCGCCCCCCCCACCGCCACACGATTGGTCAAAATAAATTTGAAGCGATATATACAAAATAAAACACCCAGTTCACCACAGATTTGAGCTTGTCTGCCTTCACACATTTGTAGATGTTAATCTAAATCTAAATTTGCACTTTATCTGTTAATCTAACGTGTGAATTGTGGCGACGGCAAGCGCCGACAAAGCAAGCCGACAAGCGCGACACTTTTCAATGACCTTGCCCAATATGCTTACACGCTCGGAATAAAAAAAAAACGCTTTTTTGTTTACGCCGCTATTTTTATTCCCTTTGCACGTTCATAATTGGGCCGGAGATTGATTAGGGACGGATGTGATGGCACGTTGAGAATTGCAGCGGCGGGATCCTCGGGTGGAATCTGAGCGCAATCTGTCTCCTTCACAGCCAAGGTGAGGGCCGCCTCGCAACGCAGGGGGACGGCTGCGATGTGTGAATTAGACGCCTTACGCTGTGTTTTTTCATTCAATATACTGCAATATGAATAATGAAAAGCAAATAGAAGACACGTGGGGGAGAATAATCAATGAGAATCACAGTGGGTGTGTGTGTGTGTGTGTGTGTGTGTGTGTGTGTGTGCATGCATGCATTTTCATTATGGGTGTATGTGTGTGTGTTTATGTGTGGCCTTGTGTGTGTGTGTGTATAAGTATGTTTGTGTAGTTATGCATGTATGCATGTATGCATGTGTATGTGTGTGTGTGTATGGGTGTGTGTGTGTGTGGGTATGTGTGTGTGTGTGTGTATGGATGTATGTGTGCGTGCGTGCGTGTGTGTTCGTGCGTGCGTGTGTGTGTTTTGCCTTTTTTCCTTCTCTTTGTGTCTCAGGGCTTTCGTGCTAACAGTGTGGTGCGCTGTCCGTGGGCCTGCTTCACAAACTGATCCGACTGGTTTCTGTCTGAGTGGCCCAGCGAGGGGGCTGGCGAGGAACGAAGGACACACCAACCTGACAATCTCTCTCTCTCTCTCTCTCTCTCTCTCTCTCTCTCTCTCTCTCTCTCTCTCTCTCTCTCTCTCTCTCTCTCTGTGTAAGTTCCAGCACATTGCGTTTTGGATGAGACCGGACGGGCAATCATCGCCGATCTCCGCCAGCGAAATGAGCCCAAAATTGTGAAAGGGAAGACGGCCATTTTGACAGGCCGAGTACAAACACCAGGCAATAGAATCTCAATGAGGCCTGGAAGAGGAAACGCATAAATAAATAGATTAGATTGAAGGGACTTCCAGTGCACAGCAGAGAGCAAATCTAATTATGAGTCGCCGGTGTCTGCTGCTTTTAGAATGGAGAGAGAGAGGGAGAGAAAGAGAGAGAGAGTGAGAGAGAAAGAAAGAAAGAAAGAAAGAAAGAAAGAAAGAGAGAGAGAGAGAGAGAGAGACTTCATTCTGCATATACCGGAATCAGTAGGAGCTATGGGAGAGAGAGACTAGCGCTTATAGCCAGGAGATGAACTGTGTTGTGGGCTATCACAGGATGTCCTAAAAGGCATAATGTTAAAAACAGCTTAACAATGCAAAAAAGATTGGAAAATATTCCCATCTGGAGACTTAGCCGCCACTCGGTGACACAAACGCATCTCTTTGATACGTAAGTGAAATAGAATGAACAACGAACGACCTCAAACAGAGTCAGCGACCCTTAACAAAGTCAGAAATAGCTGACATTCATTTGACATTTAGTGACATTCAATTCATCTACAAACAAACGTAACTTCAAATATAGTGCAGCATCAATTTTAAGTGTACTAGAAATGTCCACTTCAATTTGTCTTAACTGCCTACAGATTTTTCTTTGAATTATTATGTGTCAAAGGTATAAAGAATATAAAAGTATATTTTAAGGCTGCGTTTTGATTGAAAAGATTTGTAATTTTCCCAAATGACTTCAGACTTTGTTCTTTGGTCAATAACTCACATTAAGCTTCGTTTTTTATGTGTCATTTTTAGCATTTTTTAATTTATCCAAAAGAATCCAAGAGCTGTTTTTTTTTCTTCTTTTCACCATGGTTCTCTCGTCATTATCGTATTTCATTATATTTTTACGATCAGAATGTGGTTTTTTTAGGGCACACCGGGTATCTGTAACGCCCAGAAGCACTGGTAGATAGATAGAACCCAGAAGCACGACTAGGAGATCGACGAGTTGTGAGCTAAGTCCAATTTACTCTTGTCAAAAATACGCAACGTCCAAACAGCGGGAAATCAATCACATACACAAACAAACAAACATGACAACGGGGAAGGCGGCGGAAATTCAAAATCCAGAAACGGGGGCTGGCAGGGTCAAGACAGGGAAGTCAGGACGACATGATGAGTTTAAGAACGCGGGATAGCTTGACGGAAAACACAAAAAGAGAATCAAAAGGGAAATGTGCCGCTATACAGTATATACACACCTGGGGAACTCACAAGGGAACTAGCAACGGCTGAGGAGATGGGAAGAACCAGGTGAGGGGAATGAGGTGATCACATGGTAAAGGGGGAGTGGCTTGATTCTGGAATGACAGGTGAGAGAGAGACCAACACCAGATAAACATAAACAGATCAGTGTGCTTCAACGAGGGGTTCATGACACTTCAAGACGCTTTAGCAC
>PIJE02002003.1:84227-88619 GCA_002895965.2 Coryphaenoides rupestris | reverse complement strand
AAGAGAGAGATCTGAATCCTACCAACCCTCACCCCAACCCTCCCCCCAACCCTCCCCCCAACCCTCCCCCCCAACCCTCCACTCTCGTTCTGAAAACACGACTGGATTCTACTGAATACCACCCCTCCCCACACACACACACACACACACACACACACACACACTGATGCTGGCTGACACTGTTCACATGTGGTGTGAGGGAATTTTAAGTGTCCTTTCTCTCTCTCTCCCTCCCTCTCTCTCTCTGCCTCCCTCCCTCTCTCTCTCTCTCTCCCTCCATCCATCCCTCCCTCCCTCCACCTGGCGGACAGATTGGCGCTCAGGCCTCTTAGCATCATGCCTACAGGCTGGTCGGCTGTCATCTCCTCGGGCAAAACAGAAGCCTCAGGACCCCCGGGGGCCCCCTCAGAGGTTCCATGACGCCAAGTGGGGTGGAGCTGCTCACTGAACCCCAGAACATGACCGGAAAAAACCCACCAGAGCTCTGGGAACAGTGGAGTTGAGGGACCTTAGAGGGTGTAGCAGCACCACCACCAGTACAGCTCTGGGAACAGTGGAGTTGAGGGACCTTAGAGGGTGTAGCAGCACCACCACCAGTACAGCTCTGGGAACAGTGGAGTTGAGGGACCTTAGAGGGTGTAGCAGCACCACCACCAGTACAGCTCTGGGAACAGTGGAGTTGAGGGACCTTAGAGGGTGTAGCACCACCACCAGTACAGCTCTGGGAACAGTGGAGTTAAGGGACCTTAGAGGGTGTAGCAGCACCACCACCAGTACAGCTCTGGGAACAGTGGAGTTAAGGGACCTTCGAGTCCTCATATAATATTTCAAAGTACTTCAGGGGACTGTGACTAATAGTAGGGGCATATTTGAGTGACCTTCGGTGAACATCTCTACATACTGGGATCTCTATCAGGGATTAAACTGGTTGGGCAAACCTTGAAGCTCTTTGTAAGGTCCGAGTCTAGTGCATTGTGGGAAGAGTGAGTTTTCTGCCCCCTTACCTGGCCTGGAAGGTGAGGTGGTGGGTGATGTCGGCCTCGGTGTTGAGCAGGGGCTCCTGGTGGCCCTGGCCCCGGATCAGCTGGCTCTCCTTCAGACCCAGGCTTCTCTTCTCCATGTGGATGATGACGGGGTCCGGGAGGTGGCTCCGCATCACAAACAGCGGGCTGAACACCACCTGCCAGGGACCGCGGGAACACACAGAAACCTCTGACAAACCACACGGGAAGATAAACGGCGAACCCCCGCGGCTTGACCGAAGCCCAATCGCAGCCGGGTCCATAAAGAACCGTGTCTCCCAGCAGCAGAACCGGCGTCCTGAGTTCTGACGTTTGGATCGGGAACCCCTGGCAGCGCGGATCTATTTATTTTTACGGTTTTTGGATCGATCGAATCGTTTTTTGGGCCGAGTATCAACCCCCCCCCCCCAACCGCAAAAAAAAGTGTGACTTCCGTTGGACATTGTGCTTTCTGAGTTTCTACCCTGGAACGATTTGTGTGTGCGCGCGCGTGTGTGTGTGTGTGTGTGTATGCGCGCGTGTATGTGCGTGTGCGCGTGTGTGTGGTTTTCCTGAGGTCTTTGTTTGCCTAGGTAATTAATAACACATTGTTCTCGTTAGTGAGGAGTGGAAGCAGTGGATGCCTATGTGTAAATACACACCCGGGTAATTACCCACTGGGCTAGATTTAATCACCGCGGCTGTTAATTCCCCCGGACTCACACACAACAATAGCAGGTCTCCAAACAAAGGCTCAACGTTTAACGTCTGAATGTGCAAATGGGGGCTTCCAGTGCACGTAACGATCTGGAGCGTCGAGCCACGCCACGCGATGGTGCACGTGCGCGTGTGTGCGTGTGTGTGTGTATGTGTGTGTGCGTGTATATGTGTGTGTGTGTGTGTGTGTGTGTGTGCATGTATTTGTGTCTGTGTGTGAGTGTATGAGTGTGTATTTGTGTCCAGTGCACGTAATGATCTGTAGTGTTGAGCCACGCCACACGATGGTGCACGTGTGCGTGTGTATTTGTGTGTGTGTTTGTGTGTGTCTGTGTGTATGTATGTGTGTGTGTGTATGTATGTGTATGTGTGTGTGTGTGTGTTGTGTATGTGTGTGTGTGTGTGTGTGTGTGTGTGTGTGTGTGTGTGTGTGTGTGTGTGTGTGTGTGTGTGTGTGTGTGTGAGAGAGAGTGTGTATGTGTGTGTGTGTGTGTGTGTGTGTGTGTGTGTGTATGTGTGTGTGTGCGTGTATGTGAGTGTGTGTGTGTGTGTGTATGTGCGTGTATGTGTATTTGTGTGTGTGTATGTGTGTGTGTGTATGTGTGAGTGTGTGTGTGTGTCTGTATGTGAGAGAGAGAGAGAGAGAGAGAGAGAGAGAGAGAGAGGATAGAGAGAGAGAGAGTGCGTGTGTGGGTGTGTGAGAGAGAGAGAGAGAGAGACACAGAGAGAAAAGAGTGTGTGTGTGTGTGTGTGTGTGTGTGTGTGTGTGTGTGTGTGTGATAGAGAGTGTGTGTGTGTGTGTGTACATATGTGTCTGTGAGAGAGAGAGAGAGCGAGAGCGAGAACGAGAGAGTGTGTTTGTGTGTGTGTGTGTGTGTGTGTGCGCGCCACTCACCACTCTCTGCTGCAGGGGAGACTCGGGTTCGAGGGTGATGAGGGTGCACCACACGTACAGCAGGGAGCCATTGGAGCAGGGCACCTGGGCGTGAGGAGAGATCATACGTGATCATCGTCAACATTCTTCATGACCAGGTTGCTCTAGGAGACGTTAGACATGCTGAGGGCATCACAGGAGACAGGAGCTGCACTGTTCACCACGAGTCGTATCGCGGCTGCTCTGCTCATGCGGAAGAAGAACATGGAAAAGCTTCACGAGGTTCACGTGAGGTCAAGAAGCAGGTCTTTGTGTGTGTGTGTGTGTGTGGGGTATGTTTGTGTGTGTGTGTGTGTGTGTGTGTGTGTGTGTGCGTGGGGTGTGTGTGTGTGTGTGTGTGTGTGTGTGTGTGTGTGTGTGTGTGTGTGTGTGTGTGTGTGTGTGTGTGTGTGTGTGTGTGTGTGTGTGTGTGTGTCTGAGTGTGTGTGTGTGTGTGTCTGAGTGTGTGTGTGTGTGTGTGTGTGTGTGTGTGTGTCTGTGTGTGTGTGTGTGTGTGTGTGTGTGTGTGTGTGTGTGTGTGTGTGTGTGTGTGTCTTTGCCTGTGTGTGTGTGTGTGTGTGTCTTTGCGTCTGTGTGTGTGTGTCTGTGTGTGTGTGAGAGGGGTGGCGGGGGCTCGGACGCTACAGAGAAACACAGACAAACGGGCCTGGTCTGTGTTTCGCTTCTGGCACGACAGAGTTCCCAGGCGTCTGCGTGTGATTGGATAACGAGGTTGAGGCGGTTCATTCCCGTTGAGGAGCGAAGGCAGGATCTCATCTCCATGTGACCCCTGCTGAGCCCCTCCCCCGTCCTCCACGTGGAAGGATAACCGCAGGATGTTTCGACCTGGACTCCAATTTTCCCATAATTCTTCGTCGAAGTGACAAACTCGACAGTTGTTTTAAGTTGGTCCAGTATTGAGCGCTTCAGCCGTCAGCCGTGAAATGAAAACTTTGTTTTTGCCACAGACATGCTCAGATTGTTATTATTATTATCAAGTGTCTGAGAACATTATGGTAATGATCCCTACAGAGATATTGTGTTTGATTTGGTCAGTTTGTTATCGTGTCCACCCAAGTCCCGTTCTTAAATCTCAACTCTCACGTTTCCACCGCTCTCTCTTCCTCAACTCTCCCGGTATCCGTCGGCGATATATCGTCGTTTCACTCTTTTGACAAACGCACTTATTGTCACTTTAGACAAAAGCGGCAAAACGCCCTCAACGTGAATGTAAGTCCGAGCCTGCCGGTGTCAAAACAAGCACTTTTTTTTTGTCAGGAAGTCCATTGACAGGATGCCATCGGCCCAGCGGGTTAACAATGCAGACAGAGTTCACTCCTCGAGGCTCAATACTGACCGATGTCAAGAAAGCGTTGTTCTAACATTCGTCACCCGAGACCCGGCACGATGGGAAAATAGGGTTCAAGTTGAATCCAAAATCCCAACGTTATCCTTTAACTGACTGCTTGCATTTGAAATAGAGCGAATAGAAGTGGTGGCAGAAATGGAGGGGGTTTGTGTGGTGGGGGGGGAGGGGGAGGGGGGGGGGGGGTTATCCGTCAGGCCTCTGGCGCGAACCGAGACTCTGGGGGTCACCGAGGTGTTTTATTTGGGCAGGACTTATCTCCCTGGCACGCCGATGTGTGCAGCTCTGCGCTCCGATCCACAATAAATAATAAAGTCGTCCCTGGGAGAGGGGTAAGGTTAGAGCGACCGGCCAACGCTCCGATCACGGAGGAGGACAACGGAGCACCACGGGAC
>PIJE02002003.1:76727-81727 GCA_002895965.2 Coryphaenoides rupestris | reverse complement strand
GAAAGAAATATTCGACATGATATTGAGAATATTACACATCTTTATGTACCACAGCGATATATTGCTGTCTCTCTTTCAACAAATGTACTTACTGTGAGTCGCATTTGGATAGAAGCGTCTGCCAAATGCCCCTAAATGTAAATGTAAATGTAAATGTCAAAGCCCCCTTACCTGCGCCACAGAGCTGCGACCTCCGCCTCCGCCTCCCTCGCCCTCCCTGCCCTCCAGCCGCAGGTCCCGGGACCAGTCCTGGTCGCCGCGGGCGCGGACGCACAGCTCGGTGACCTCGGCGTCCTCCAGCACGTAGGAGGGCAGCATGGCGCCCGCCTCCAGGCAGTGGCGGTGCTCGCGGGCCACCGGCTGCCCGTCGGCGCCCACGTAGTGCTGGACGACGCGCAGCTCGATGTCCCGCGACAGGTAGCTGCACATCACCTGGCGCCCGCAGATGGTGATCTGGGAGACGGAGAGAGATACACGTCGTACACGGATTACATTTATAAAGCACTTTTATCCAAAGCCCTTTACAGTGTTGCCTCACATTCACCCATTCATACACCGACGGCGGTGCCAACCATGCAAGGTAACAACCAACACGTCAGGAGCAGGTAGGGTTAGGTGGTGTCTTGCTCAGGGACACCTCCACACTTAGCTAGGAGGAGCAGGTAGGGTTAGGTGGTGTCTTGCTCAGGGACACCTCCACACTTAGCTAGGAGGAGCAGGTAGGGTTAGGTGGTGTCTTGCTCAGGGACACCTCCACACTTAGCTAGGAGGCGGAGGAGCCCGGGGATCGAACCAGCAACCTTCTGTTGCCAGACAACTCTTACAGCTCTTTGCTCCTGAGGTACTGCCGCCCTATATAAATACTTTTGTAAAAAACTGTTGTCACTTATTTGTATTTATATTATTCACCACAATGTGAACTTTTTTATTTTGTATATATTTGGATTTTGTATATATTTTTTTTTTACTTAGTTCTGTAAGTTACCATTACTTATCTGTATATTTTTAGTTTTTGCACAACAAAAGCACAATTCTGCTGTTGATAATTTGGAAGTACAGTTCACATACTCTTATGTATATATTTGATTGTAACATTACAGTTTTGCTTACAAATTTCTTTTTTGTAGAATATCTGTAATTGTACAGAAATGTGTTTTGTTTGTGTTTTTATTTACCACTCGCTTTGGCAATGTTTCCCATGCCAATAAAACTCTTTGAATTGAATTGAGGGAGAGGGAGAGAGACAGAGAGAGACAGAGAGAGACAGTGAAAGAGAGAGAGAGATAGTGAAAGAGAGAGATGAGAGAGAGAGAAATGAGAGAGAGACAGTGAAAGCGAGAGAGAGAGAGAGAGAGAAGAGAGGAGAAGGAGAGAGAGAGTAGAGAGGCAGGAAAAAAGAATCCTCTGGGTGAATAATCGTTGTCACCAAACGTTGTCATCAGCATGTCTTCCTTCATGTGCCCGATCTCCAACAAAACACAAACAGTAGTCCAAACAACAGAGCTTAATGAGGGAATCTCACGCCTCTGGTGCAAAATAACCTCAAAGAGTGCTGACCGCAATCGAGACGCTACCAAGCCTGTTGTCAACGAGAGTTGTCACGCACACACACCCACACGACACATAACACACACACACACACACACACACACACACACACACACACGGCCGACAAACACGCACAGATGCACCCCACACACACAACACACCACTATCACACAGCACCAGCTGCCGCACAAATCACGCACACGACACACAAACGATGCCAAGATGCACCCCCCACACACACACACACACACATTTATACACACACAGGAACGCCCACGCACACACACAACCCACAATCACTAGCCAACTCTCATCTGGAAGTGACATATCTAATTGAGAACTGATTGTTTCCACCACCCTCTGTGTGTGTGTGTGTGTGTGTGTGTGTGTGTGTGTGTGTGTGTGTGTGTGTGTGTGTCTGCATACATTCCTGTTCCTGTGTGTATGTGCGCAATGCATCGGTGTGTGCGTAAATGCGTGCGCGCGCACATGCGTGTGTGTGGAGCTGTACGAGCGATTGCCGTGCGGTATGTGTGTGTGTGTGTGTGTCTGCATGTGTGTGTGTGTGTGTGTGTCATGCATGTGTGTGTGTGTGTGTGTGATACGTGTGTTGTGTGTGTGTGTGTGTGGTGTGTGGCAGTGGTGATGATCTCGGAGGTGGGTGGGTGGGGGGCTGTTGGCCTGTAATGACGCACGTTTCGCTCTCTCATCCATCATCCCACCGCGTCCGTGTCAGACCCCCTGGTGCGCCGCCCCACCACCCCCCCCTCTCCATCCTTGCCGCCACCCCAGTCCACGGGTAGGAAACCGAGAACCACATCCTGGAGAGAGAGAGAGAGGCTGCCGGTCAGCCAGTGAGAGGCTGACCGGCCAACTCCATTTCTGTTGAATTTTGGAGTATTTATTATCAAATCAGTCTTATTTGTTATTATTCTCATTATTATTATTATTTCTACTTACTTTTGTTCCAGGTTTGTATGTACAGTTCGTGGCTTTGGCAATGATGTTGCTATGACGTCCGATGCCAATAAAGCTTTCTTGAATTGAACTGAATTGACGTACACAAGAGGAGTCGGGGGGTGTGGCGGGGAAGAGAACGTGACTGGATAATAATAAGAGTCATTATTTATATATCGTTTCGAGCGTCTTGTGTATACATTCCCCCCGCGGCGGGACGTCTCCCGGCTCGGCGCGGGGCGGTGCCCGAGTTCTCACTTCGCCGGAGACGGCCGAGCGTCGTCGTCATGACTCAAACACGTCGGTTTCACACTCTCGCCGCTTGGTTTTATAGCCCGTAATTTAAAATATTTGCAAACAATGGGATCAAGGGCAGCGGTGGAGCGGCGCGAGTGCGGTCGCCGAACGCGAGGAGGACACCGCTCGGCTTCGCTCGGCACGTAGCACGTAGCACGTAGCATGTTGCACGTAGCATGTTGCACGTAGCATGTAACACGGTGCATGTAACACGTAGCATGTAGCACGTAGCGCCGCACGAGGGGTCCTTCGTCTGGTGTCCTCCGGTGACTCCCCCCCCCCCCCCCCGCCCGCCGCCCAGCCCAGCCCCGCCCCGCCGGTCTCCGCTGGCTCTGTGACGGCTCGCGGTCTCTCAGGAGAACGGCCCTGTGATGTGTCTGCCGGGTCTCCGTGTGATGTGGCGGCGCGGCGCAGAATAAATCTGTGTCACATTAACGTATGCGGGAGATTTCTCAACAGCAGTCGACACCGGGGAGCGCTGCGAACAATCACCGCGGGCCGTCGCAATGGAAGCGGCATGCGGATGATTGCGTGCGGAGTGTGTGTGTGTGTGCGTGTGTGCGTGTACAATGGCGTCCGCAGCCCCGGTGACAATCGTTTCGCCCGGTCGATCGTCCCCGCCCACAAAAATAAAAAACCCGGGTTTGTTCCTCCCAGCGGGGACCGGCGATGGCGGAGAGAGAGAGAGGGTCACATGGATGTTCGCGCGTTCCCCTTAAACCCGACATGAAGTCTAAACAGCGTCTGAGGGTCACGTTAACGCCAAGCTTCTGGAAAAACACTGTGTGTGTGTGTGTGTGTGTGTGTGGTGTGTGTGTGTGTTGTGGTGTGTGTGTGTGTGTTGTGTGTGTGTGTGTGTGTGTGTGGTGTGTGGTGTGTGTGCTGCGTGTGTGTGTGTGGAATGTGCGGCAGGGACAGACAGACCGACACTAGCGGGACGGGGAGAGGGGGACAGCGCCTGGTCATGTGACACCTGACACGTCCACATGACACACACACAGAACGCGTTGTCGTCGCGGCGGTGGCGGCGGCGGCCATGACCGACCTCCAACGACCTCCAACGCCATCTGGCTCCTCGGTCACCAGCGAGGCGGGGTCCCTGCGTATGTGTGTGCGTGTCAGTGTCTGTCTGCGTGTGTGTGTGTGTGTGTGTGTGTGTGTGTGTGTGTGTGTGTGTGTGTCTGTGTGTGTGTGTGTGTGTGTGTGTGGTGTGTCTGAGATGCCTGCTACGTCAGCGGCGAAAAACCGATTATTTTTCCACAATTGATCCCCGGCGGAATTTCCTATTTCGCCGCCGTTCGTCAACGGCCACCAAAGAACCCAACAAAAACATTCCTGGCCCAGACATGACCCGTGTTTGGTGCTTCTTCTACCGGGGAGCCGACCATGAGGGTTTATTATTATGCGGCTCCGGGTTTGGCCCGGAGGGGGGCCGGGGGGGCTTTTGGTTTTAGTGCCTACACACGCTACTACAAAACCCCAGGCAGAACTCATTGTCTGCCCTTCTAATTAAGAAACGATTAATCCATAACAGTGCAGTTGGCGGAGGGTGGGGGGGTTCAGTGCCTGACAGAACGACCACGAAGCCAGTCCTCGGGGGGGCGGGGGGTGGGGGGACCGATCAACTCCCCTCGTCTTCTGACTTTAATAACGCAACGATTCAAAAACACAAACGTTACTCGCCGCGCGCCGCGCATCCGTCAAACTATTTCGTCGAAACATTCCGACTATTCGAGGAGGTTCAACGGCGCGGAACGAACGGAGAGCGGCCGACCCGTGCGGCGGCCGTGGCGGCGGCATCCCGAAAAACCCACGACGCCAAACACGCTCGCGTAACGTCGGCTCGGTCGCCGCAGCAGCTGTAGACACCAGCTATAGAGAGACCATCGTTATATACCATCATTAACCAGCAGTACTGCTGTGGACGTCAGGCAGAGAGGGCGGAGTCATGGGGGAGTCAAGGTGAAGTCATGGGGTCATGTGGGGGACCGGGCGGATTCGGGGAGCAGGGGGAAGTCAGGCGAGTGGGAATTCAGGGGGGAGTTCATGGGGGGACCAAGGGGGGGTCCATGGAAAGGAAGAGGGGGGATGTCCCAGGGGTGGAGTCTGGAGGGACAGGGGAGCCATAGGGAGTCATGGGGAGTCAGCGGAGTTCATTGGGGCGAGTCCATTCGGGGGGGGGGGGGGCAAGGCAGAGT
>PIJE02002003.1:56727-74227 GCA_002895965.2 Coryphaenoides rupestris | reverse complement strand
CCCATGGACTCAGCATCACAAGGTTGTTAGGCCGGGGGGGGGGGGGGGTGGGGGGGGGGGGGGGGGGCAGAACCTCATGAGTGAAGCATCAGAAGGCAGATCAGTAACCGAGGTCAGGACGGAGAGTGCGTTAGTTGTGGTTCGTCTCTGCCCGGCGTCGCTCTGCTCTCGTGACTCTTTGAGGGAGAAGAAGTCGACGACGTCTCCCCTCCTCCGCACTTCAAATGGCCAACGTTGTGACGTCGCGGCGCAGCGGCGGCGGTGACACGCGAGGGAAACGACGGTCACATGAACGAACTGATCAAAGGAAGGCCCGCCGCGGTACCCACGGGCCAATCGGAACGTCGGGACGATCGCACATAGGGGACTCGCCGATTTGTTTAAGTCGTGACCAAAAACCAAAAAGGGCTTCGTGTCTGTCCATGCATTAATTACCCCCATGGTAGGTTTTAGCATACCGAGCTGTCAGTGGTCCTTAGACAGTGGGCACGTCGCGAGCTCAAAGGACGAGGCGAGGGGGCCGCGGCGCTCGGAGCGGCGATGTGGGAATGGTTAGACGAGGCCACCGAGCCAAGATAACTCGGGCCAAGCGCGGCCTGCGCTTTTGGCCACATGTGACACATCAGATTTCTCCTGAGCCGCACGAACAACACATATCACATGGAATCTGATCTCTCCCCATAATCAGATCTGAGCCACATTCGTACGCGGTTCTCGAGCCGTCACATATCTGATATCGGGCCACGCAACCGCAATGTAAACAGTGAAACAATCTAATATGAACACAGCTAACGGGGCTAACAGGTGAACCAAACTCAACCCGGAGACGCAGACGGGGAGCGCAGGGGGGGGGGAACACTACCGGGGCGAAATCTATCTCGCAATTATTTAATAATCCGATGGCAACCGAGTGAAATACAATACAACTCCGTTTACCTCGTGGACGTATTTACGGCGGGGGGGGGGGGAAAGTGGGCTATCGTCCACAAAAATACTGATTATGACACAACAACATTCTTGGAAGAGGAATCGTTTTGGTTTTTTTTGGTCGCAGTTTTTTTTTATTTTATATTAAACAATACATGACTACAAGCTTCCCAGCAGCTCCTTCCCGCTCAAGTCTCGGGCGGACAGGAAATCATTTCTATGAAACAAACCAGAAACCCATTGTGAATCGCACACAGCAAGCGGGGGATTCACAATATCGTTTATTTGGCTCCAGTTTATTATACCGCAAGGGCTCCAAATATGCCAAGGTCAAGTGATAGATTCCTCATCCATATTTATCTGTTTATTTATCCGTACACTTGCAGGAATGGTAAACAGTATTACAAACTGGTGCATTGTAACACTCCCAGTACCAGCAAAGAAAAGGCCCAGATGCGCAGCAGATGAGCGTTGCGCACACACACACACACACACACACACACACACACACACAACACACACACACACACACACACACACACACACACACACACACACACACACACACACAACACACACACACACACACACACACACACACACACACACACGGCACTCTCATAAGCATAGTAGCACAACTGATATGGAAGAAACACCGCAACACAACAACACAAATCCATCAAACACCCCCCCGCCCCCGCCCGCCCCGCCCGCCCCGCCCGCCCACCCCCACCCATGTGTGCTGAATCCAGAGGGATCGAGGGGTGATTAGGGTTGGCTGATGTCACTCAGCGATTTCCAGCGCACATTCCTGGCCTCCAGCGAGAGCTCAACCAAAAGGGAGACGCTGAGCTCGCAATTAAACTGTCCAGCCGTCACACAGACTTCATTATCAATACACTGACCCCGGGTGGTTGGACGCGCGCCACGCCGACCGAGCGCTGGACGGGACGCGCCGTCGCGTTCCCTGTGACTGATTTGCTCTTTATCTCTCTCTCTCTCTCTCTCTCTCTCTCCCTCTCTCTCTCTCTCTCTCTCTCTCTCTCTCTCTCTCTCTCTCTCTCCGATAGAGCTAGCGAAGATTTATTATGTTCAAAACGATCCTACCCCCGTTTTTTTTTCCCGGGGGTTCCCACTGATTCCGTGGAACCGGCGCAAATCTTTCCATTTGCGGCGGCGGCGGCGGCGGCGGCTATCACCCTGACGAGGACGCGAGGAATGGTGATGTCAGCTCTCGCGACGCGGCCGTCTGCCTCGTCCAAGTGATCCCGCCCTTGTAGGACCACTTTTTGATAACGCTTTTGGCCGCGGTCCGTGACACGGCCCGGATGACTGAGCATCATTCACATTCCTTCGACGTGACCGGGACTGATATTGACTCACGACGGCTTTGCATGCTCTTATCCCCGAGCGGTTTTTCGAAAATTGCTGCGATAATTAGCAATCCCGCAATTTCGTTTTTTTTTTTTTTCCAACAGGAGCTGACAGTCGACTGTTGTTTCTGAGACGACGTGGTCTCACACATCTCAGGCTGTTGTCGACACCGAGACATCCTGGGAAGGGCGCTGGTTCCAACACCGATGAGGCACCTTCGTCCATCTTAACGGTACTGGTGACCTGTCTTGACCTGTGCGGGCTGATTGTGACCAGAAAGAGCACCGTCAGACGGGATGGTTTGAGTTGATGGCGTGTTATTACGGACGCAAAGTTCACAATCTGACGCATGGGAGAGTTGTTGTTAGCGGCGCTCCGGCCGACCTCGCGGTGCACCTTCCCGCTCACGTGCAGCCCTCAGGTGTTCGGCGTTACACACGGAATGACCCTCGATATGCTTACAGCAACTCAGGACTCCCGGCTAAATAATGACTAGAACTTATATATTTAACACATGTTGCCTGAATCAAATATCCAGAAAGGTCAACGCGATGACATCTAAATCCTGCTTTATTTCAACCCCCGTCGGTGACCAATCGGTGAGCTCGTCATCACCAGATCAAGAACACATGAGGCCCGCGGAAAGAGAAAAAAAAAAAAAACTAAACTAAAAACTACACGGATCGCCGACACGCCTCGCTGATGCACGCGCACCAATTTCCTGTTTTCCTGAAACGCTGCACCGCTCGAAATGTGTCCGTCGCCCTGGCAACGGGCGAGCGAAACATCAACACCGCGGCTGACACACACACACACACACACACACACACACTCGTGAAATGGTGTGAACTTCTGAGAATCCCCCCCCAACGCCCGCCCCGACCAAAAAAACGGTAAATTATATCCAATGAGTCAATCAAGCAACCAAAGTCGACACCACGGGAGCGATGTCACGGCTACAGCTGGGTCCACCGTTGCCTAATCCGCGGCCCACGAGAAAGTCATTAGCATCAAAGTTTCCTGTAAAAGACGGTAAGCCGTCCGCCGTAACCAAAACAGTGACGCTCCACTTCCTGGTCAACACGGGAGAGGGGCTGACCTCACTTCCATGGCAGACTCTCAGATGTCAGTTTTGATAATATGGCTCAGTTGGAAGCACGGGGGCACACACACACACACACACACACACACACACGCACACACACACACAACACCATTGAATGACTCAAAGGCAACAACCAACATGGAAGAAAATATGACGTAAATAAGAAAAATAGAATCTAAAATGGCAGTCGGACAGCGTCTCATGTTTACCCACCACACACACACACCACACACACACACACACACACACACACACACACACACACACACACACACACACACACACACACACACACACACACACACACACACACACACACACACACACACACACACGCACACACACACACACACAGGCACACACACACACACACACACACGCGCACACACACACACACACACACACCACACGCACACACACACACACACACACACACACACAGAGACACACACACACACACACACACACACACACACACACACACACACACACACAGGGACACACACACACCCCGTGTCTAGTGTCCTCCGGCAGGACTGAGCCTGGGTACACGCGTCACCATTTACATGACTGTCCATTGTGTCCACAACATTGCGTCTGTCTGCAGTGAGAAGATGCAATCGGCGGCGGTGAACCCTGTGTGGTTGCGGACGCCGATCTGTACCAGCACCGGTTCTGCCTCCCCTCCTGCTCACTGCAATTAGATTAGACATCCAGAAGACGCACACCGACACAGACCACAGCTCGCTTTTGTCCTCCGTGTTTTAATAAAGGGAAATATTTGCGGCATTACGTCGCACACAATAACGTCGAGACAGACAGACAGACAGACAGACGTGAGCGCCGGTCACCATGGGGCCAGAGAGCCACCGATGATCTCTTTAGATGTTCGGTATCATAGCCAGGGCCCCGTTTCGAAGTGTCCCGGGGTTCATGTCTGCTGAAACGGGGTCAAGGGTCAAGGGAACAGAAGACTGGAACAGAAGCCTCAAACACGAGCTCCGTGGATGAATGTGCGGCCAGCAGCCCGGGCCACCTCGCAAATGACAAACAGCTTCGCAAGGCAGACAATGAGACGATGTGTCCTCAGCCCAGCGAGGCTTTCTGCTGAATCGGAGGGAAAGGTAAGACAAGACGGAAGAAGACGAACAAGAGAAGCGGAGCGGAGCGGCGCAAAATACAAAAAAAGGGCGACGATGCCGCCACCGCCACCACAACTGAATGTGAGAGAACAGAGAGATGGAGAGAGAGAGAGAGAGAGAGAGAGAGAGAGAGAGAGAGAGAGAGAGAGAGAGAGAGAGAGAGAGAGAGAGAGAGAGAGACGCAGGCCTGCTGCTGGTTGCCAGGACAGTTCGAGTGGTGTATTAAACGCTGGAGCAGAAGCAGCAGCAGCATGAAGGACCTGGTGGTGGTGGTGGTGGTGGTGGTGGCTTCAACAGCTGTTCACATCTGCAGCTCTCCTCTCCTCTCCTTTTGGCCGCCGCGTCCAAACCCCAAAGAATGAAGCGAGGAGGAGGAGGAAGAGGAGGAGGAGGGTGAGAGCATCAAAGTGAGGCAGATCTGCAAGTCTAACAAGCGGTCGGGACGCTGGGAGGAGGTACAGAGGAGATGGTGGGAGGATGAGGAGGAAGAGGAGGAGGAGGTGGAGGACGAGGAGGAGAGCGAGAGAGAGAGAGAGAGCCATTGTGTGGGTACACAGCCAACAAGCGGAGATGTTCGAAGGGGCTTCATGGTTGACTGACACTGTTCTACGCCGTCCCCCACCTCAAGTACACAGACACACACACACACACACACAGACACACACACACACACACACACACACACACACACACACACACACACACACACACACACACACACCGCACAGCAGATCCTTGTCATGCGGGGCCTTTGAGGAGAGGAGACGCAGACAGGACCAGTGTCTGTGCCGACCAGAGATGTGACAATAGAGGAACTGTCAACGGAGAGAGCGGACGGGGGAACCACAGGGCGGGGGGGAGGGAACCAGGGTCCCGGGGAACCATCAAGCAACGCTGGGAAAGGAGAGATCCGTGTCTCTCGGTCTACGTACCGGAACATGCACACCACACACACACACACACACACACACACACACACACACACACACACATACTACATACCGATACTGCGCTGCATCCAGTACATGGGAAACAAAAGGAGCAAAAGCTTGCACGTCCACACACACACGTACCGTATGTGCAAAGTGACACACACACACAGCCACCTACACACACTCAGGAGGTAAGAGCGGTTGTCTGGCAACTGGAAGGTTGCTGGTTCGATCCCCGGGCTCCTCCCCCTCCTAGCTAAGTGTGGAGGTGTCCCTGGCAAGGCCACCCGTACCCTACCTGCTCCTGACGTGTTGGTTGTTACCTTGCATGGTTGGGCACCGCCTCGGTGTAGAATATGGGTGAAATGAAGCAATACTGTGAAGTGCTTTGGATAGAAGCTACGTATATAAATGCAATCCATTTACCATTTAACTCAGTGGATGTGTGTCCTGTGCATCGTTGTGTCTCCGTATGACACAGTGCTGTATAATACACACTACTGTACAGTCTTGTTCGTGTGGACGTGTCCGCCCTCACGAAGCCAGGCTGGGCTGGTGTGCATTTGATCAGACGCAGACGGGGGCCCCCAGACAGGGACCCCCGGTGCCACCACAACTGGAGGGCCGCTAAAAACCGGAGGCCGGGGGTCCCCAGGCAGCAGGCATCAGAGGCCTGGTGCGGACCCGGCCCTGACAGCAGGAATGGAGGCGGCCGGCCGGCGGCGTCTCCCCCGCCGGTTCGGACAATGTGTGCTCCGCTCGCTTACAGAGCACGGCGCTTCTCGACAGACAGGTTTGGTTGACTGGAATGAAACCACAGCCCCCCCCCCGCCCTCCCCCTCCATCCTCTCCACCACCCCCCCCCCCCCACCCCCACCACCACCACCACCACCACCGACCACAGCATAGTGTACCGTCTAATGAAACCGAGGGTTTCCGCGATCCTCGACAAAGTCTACAAAACACGGTGCCGCAGTGCAGCTGCTACTAACCGACATTTGCATTATAAAGATTCTCTGAAAGATCGCGCCGCATGCAGCCTGCGACACGCTGCGCTTTTAAAACAAAAGTCGCTTTCAAATTAAGAGTTCGAGATTCAGATCGGCCCGACCGCACTTTCCCGGTGACCCGGCTTTTACTTCTGCGACGTGAGCGAAAAGGAAACGCTTCGGGGGGACTTTCACTGTCGACGTATTCAGCCCAAAGCAACTAAAATATCGGACGAGCCGACCCTCACGGACCCTCACGGCTACACACGCATACAGTACACGCCTCACGGTGGACCGACCGCCTGCACACACATACCCGGTGTGGCCGGGCGAGCCGGGCCGGAGCCGTGTGTGTAGGTGTTGAAACATTTACAGCGAGCTGCTCCTTAAGTAGTCCACCATGTGAGATGAACTGTGTTAACAATAAACTAAGTGGTGGTGAAAAGACTCGTCAAGATTACCTTTGGGCCCGGACCCGGCCTGCTAAATGGTTCAACATAACGCCGCCTTGTGCTAAATGTAACCTAACTATGGTTTGGACTAAATAGTTATCAAGGGAAGGGAAGGGAATATTTAGATTTACACTTTAGTTTCAGCTGCATGGAAATGATGAGCTATGTGGATACCGTTCACAATACAGAGGACATATTTGGCGATGGTCTTGGGAGAGCAGAATCCGATTGTCCGATTGGGTTGCAGCAGTAGCTCAGGAGGTATAGAGAGTGGTTGTCTGGCAACAGGAAGGTTGCTGGTTCGATCCCCGGGCTCCTCCCCCTCCTAGCTAAGTGTGGAGGTGTCCCTGAGCAAGACACCACCTAACTGCTCCTGACGTGTTGGTTGTTATCTTGCATGGTTGGTGTATGAATGGGTGAATGTGAGGCAAAACCGCTATATAAATGCAATCCATTTACCATGTACTAATATGTATTTGTACTGCAGGTTAAAGGTCCGAGCCAAGTCTTTTGGGTCATGTGTCCGGCTCCTGGCCAACCAGACCTTCCTGTTATGACGACGTCAACGGGGTTTCAAGGCCTGGCTGGCGGCGGCGGCGGCGGCGATGGCGGTGGGGGCGGCGGTCGGTGTGAAATACCGCCTCTAACTGCTCGCACATTGGCCGTGTTTGACGAGACTTAGCGTGGAAAAGCAAACAACGGGATTTTGGAGCTCGCCGCTCAAACCTCATCAGCATGATAATTACATTAATCTCCCCGCGTCAGAGAGACCGCTCGGCGGTATCATAACAGGCTCGGCGGTCGATCTGCCGGAAACACACGCGCGCGCGCACACACACACACACACACACGCGCGCGCACACACACACACACACACGGCAGGGGCTTTAATAAGAGCCTATTGCATGTCAGAGCGAGAGGAGGAGGAGGAGGGCGGGAAAACAAACGCAGAAAACGTCTGGCGTAAGCAGGAACGGATGGAAGATTATCCAAACGTCGGCGAGATACAAATCGCAGGAATGTCTCGCGCTGTCTTGTCCCCCGATGGCCCGAGCCCGACGTCTTTCTCATGAGAGTCTTGGCTTGTCGGGGCGGCGGCGGCGGAGGCGGTGGCGGCGGTGGAGCGGTGGAGCGGCGCTGGGGAATGTAGGACATTGTTGTTTTTCGAGCGCTGAATTGGGACCAAATGGTCGGGCTGCGGAAAGATGAGAATGGGTCCCCAGATTAGCAGCGCGGGGGGAAACGGATATCAAGAGGTCGGCTTGGCTGCCGCAGCGCGATGCTGATGTCCAACGAACGCGCGCGCTCCCCGTGTCCCTGGAATCAGGAGAGAACGCCCGCGGGGGCTCGGGGGGGTTGAACCAAAAACCTTTTCTATTAATCACTAATCAAGCGCGACCCCCCCCGCCCCCCCAGCCCCCCTCCACTCCCTCTCACGTCAACGTTGAAAGATAAAAGTTGGACTCTCCCAATTGACCTGCGGTAGCAACGACTGCGAGCGAGAACAGTTGGTTGCCATAGTTCAGCGGGAACGGTATACGAGCCGATAATAAATTGTGTTATTAAAAATGTTTTTGGTCGCATAAACAACGTTTCGGAGGAGCCAGGGGGAATCGGGATTCGGGACACGGGCCCACTGGGTGGATTAGTTTAAGTCCAACAACAGACCCGGGGCTGTTGGACCGTTCCGTCCGCGGGACCGAGGGCGGAGGCCAGCTGTGCGCGTCGTCCGCCCCGAGGAACCTGCGACGGATTTACGAGCGTATCGGAGGTGTGCCGTTATCCTCGTGGCCCGCGGGGTCACGGGGTCGGCCGGTCCACGGAGGAGGAGGGAGGGAGGGATGGAGGGAGCGAGGGAGGGAGCTGGAGAAGTCTGCAGCCGCCAGGGCGCTACTGTACCGGGGCTGGGAAAATAATCGAACCCGCCACGACCTCTGACCCCCCCCCCCCCCCCCACCACCCGGGGTCTAACGACGTGCTGCAGTGTGTCTGGTCCTGTGAGACCTGAGAACTGCGTGTGTGTGTGTGTGTGTGTGTGTGTGTGTGTGTGTGTGTGTGTGTTTAACATGACAGTGTGTGAGACTCGTTAAGTGACGGACGGGGGCCACAGAGGGCGGTATCTGTTGACGTGCCAGGGAAGGAGCTAGACAGTGATAGATACACACACACACACACACACATGCAGACACACACCCACACTCACACACACACACACTATCAATTTCCACATCTCCACCCTCGTTCCTAAACTCTCCCCTCATCCACTCTCATTGTTATAATCTGGAGTCAGAATCCTAAAATGGTCCAAGATGTTCACCTCTGACCTCCAGCCCTGCCTTCCTGGCTACCGCTCAGATGGCTCAACCCTCAAACAAAACACTAATCCAATCGGGCTTGGGTTTGACGCACGCTGGTACCGACTATTTACAGTATTTACACTGTGGATTGCACTTGTGTGGTGTGTGTGTGTGTGTGTGTATCACTTAATTACTGGCCGGGTGGAGAGAGAGCAAGCGAGAGAGAAGAGAGAGAGAGAGAGAGAGAGAGCGAGAGAGATCCAGTTTCTGTTCTCAGTCACACTTGACTCACCCACTGAGCAACAAACTCCAGAGTGGTCCGGGGGCCTCGTGGCGTGCAGAGACTCAACCCTGCCCACCGTGACTCCTCCGTACTGCTGCTGCTGCTGCGTGCCTGCGGAGGAATCCAGCCTCCCTCTCTTCCTCCCTCTCTCTCTCCTCCCTCTCTCTCTCCCTCTCTCTCCCTCTCTCTCGCTCTCTCTCTCTCTCACGTCTACATGCTCTCTCCACGTCGCTCGTCCAAGACAGAGACAGACGGACAGACAGCGTGCTCATCAGATCCCGACCCATACTGACTCACCCGGCCGGGCCGAGTGTATCTCGCCGCGGCGTCATGGCAACGAAACATACCAATATCTTCCCCTTTTACATCTTAAGATTTCAACATTTCTCAGGCAGCGACAGAGCCAGAGCATCTAACATTCTGGACTGACAAAGACTTTCCAGTCATAAATACCGCCGGGGTTTCTCGATTGTTTTGATATTGTTTCAGCGGGCGAGCGGCCCTGAGAGCGGCCATCTGACACGGAAACAACAACAGCGTTCTTCAGCGGACACTGCGCCGGGGCCGCGATAGCGTTGCCGCGACGGATTGCTCTCTTGCAACCGCTCAACGCTGACGGACGATTAATAATAAGAGGCTAGTGTGGGAACGTTCCCCGCGTGTCATTCCGTCGGCCTAATTCGATAAAGTATCTTTTTTTTATGAACGGCTGTTGCTACGGGGACCGTGGACGAGAGCGCGCACACACTCTCACACACACACACACACTCTCACACACACACACACTCTCACACACTCTCACACACTCTCACACTCAGATACACATCACATCAGTGGGACCCGCGTTACAGCGCGCCGGAACACATACACCTCTCGCTTGGTTCTCACTCATCAACCGTGACGACAATTAAACTTTTCGTCTTTCTTTAATTTCTTCAAAGACCCAGAGAGTGATGAGAGCCTCCTCCTCATCCTCATATCCCCGGCGTTTCCCGGCGCGGTGCTGAAGGAGAACATCGCAGATAAGCGTCGAGGTTTCCTCAGGAGGCACCTCGGACAACCATCTCTTTCATCGCCCTCCTCTCCCCTCCACCTCCTCTCCTCTGTGATCCGTCACCGCAGGGGTCAACCGGCGTGGACCTAATATCTCCCGAAGGGGGGCGTCTTAAAACGTCAGGTTCTCTCAGGTTCCCCCCCCCCCCCCCCCGACGCGACAAACGGCCGTGCTTCTGAGACTATGGGGGCCCCTGTACCGTGTGTACCCCTGTCTGACACCCACGTGTTATGAATGAGTCAGGGGTCACGAGGGTCAAACTAAATTTAGGTTTTTTGTTCTGGATCCCCGAGGGGGCTGCGGTGTGTTCAGGGACCCTCGTTGCTGTGTGTCGAGTGTTGAGAAGCACATTGCGTGTCGTAGTGATAAACACAACAACACGTGTTTGTTGAACACGTCCACGATACGAGAATGATGAGATGGAAAATTAGGTCGGATGCCAGCGGACTTATGTTCCTAATATCTAATCTGCCGTATTAGTATTTTATATAATATCAGCAAAAAAAAACATGCTGACCTCATGTGCTTCCTTTGACGTCTTTTAAATCCCAGCCATTATTTTATGACCACAGTGGGTCTTTCCAGCGAATACGCCGCAAAGAACAACCGTAAAGCAGCTGATCGTTCGGTCGACCTCTTATTTGTTTTTATGTCCTCGAGAGAAGCTGGCGGACGCAGGGCCGGTGTGGTGGATCAGTGCGTGTCTGGATCGGGGGGTAAGACGAGAAGAAATCCAATCTGGAGTTTGCTCAGTCGTGGAAGGAGCGGAGTATCGCTACCGTCCTACAGAGGGCGCTAGAGTGCGTTCGCCAACAGTGCATGTTTTGCATCAACTTACTCTCTGTTCCGCGCGGTTCTGCCACAATCGTTTTAAAAAGAATGGCCGACATGTAGAACTCCAACCTCAACGTGGAACCACACAATCAGAGACTGACGCACATACACACATACATAAATATACACATACATACACAAATACATGCATACATACATACACTCATATACAGCGTCAATTTGTGTTTGTTTTTTAATAATATTATAACTTTTTTTGTTGGGGGGGGGGGGGGGGTATAATTTACCGAGGCCTGGACCTCGGTGACCTCATAGCTGGCTACGGTCACGTCTGACATAACACACAAGCACGCAAACACACAAACTCACACACACCTCCTTGTCATGCCTGCTTCCAAACACACGGCCAATCTAGCCGCAAACTAATAGTCCTGGGCTGCTATCTGCATCTCATCCCCTGGGGTCTGCACACACACACACACACCCAAATACACTTGAACATGCACACACAAACACACGCACACACACAAAGACACACACACACACACAGCACCCACAAACACACACACACACACACACCACACACACAAAGACACACACACACACACTGGAACACGCACACGCACACACTCACACACACACACACACACACATACACACCAAACAGACACATAGGCCCTACTACGTAGAAGAAGTGTGTTGGTGGAGTACAGGACCATTATGAATATTGCTTGCACTTAAAATGTCCGTCCAACATGGAGGGGCTTTGACAACCCCCCCAACCCCCCCCGTCCCCCGCGCCCCCCGCCCCCCCCCCCCCCCCCCCCTCCTAACCGCAGGAGCCTCATGGGTTTCCATCAGCCTGCCTGCTTCCTGTATCAGGCAGCCAGATATTCCAACCATCCTCACCACACCACACACCAAAACACTGAGGCACAGCAGGCAGGGTGGGGACCCAGAGAGAGAGAGAGTGGTGTGTGTGGTGGGTGTGTGTGTGTGTGTGTGTGTGTGTGTGTGTGTGTGTGTGTGTGTGTGTGTGTGTGTGTGTGTGAGAGAGCTCGAGTAAATGAAAGCAATACACACATTCAGTATGTATGTATTTTGGGGAATGTATTAAAACTGCGTGTGTGATAGTGTGTGTGTGTGTGTGTGTTAGTGTATGATAGTGTGTCTGTGTTTGTGTATGATAGTGTGTGCGTGTGTGATAGTGTGTGTGTCTGTGTGTGTGTTAGTGTACGATAGTGTGTGATAATGTGTGTGTGTGTGTGTGTGATAGTGTGTGTGTCAATGCCTTGTTGAACACATACGCCTTTGGTGGATGTGTGTTGTTGTGTGTAGTGATAGTTGTGTTGTGTCTGTGATTGATAGTGTGTGTGTCAATGTGTGTCAATGCTTTGTTGAACACATACGCCTTTTGTTGGAATGTGTGTGTGCGTGTGCGTGTGTGTGTTGTGGTGTTGTGTGTGTGTGTGCAATGTGTGGTGTGTAACCTCCATGCTAAGTGTTCCCGGGTGTGGTGGCATGCCGTACCTGGAGACAGGGACCGTACCGGGCGGTCTGATACAGTCCAGGCCCTCGCAAGCCGGGTGCCCTGGTGCACGTGTGGACGTGAGCTATGTGTGTGTGAGTGTGTGTGTGTGTGTGTGTTTGTGTGCGTTTTTGTACGTGTTTGACCTCGATCGGCCACTGACGATGCATGTGAGGATTATGATTGACAGCGAAATGTGTTGGGGGGAGGGGGGGAACGGGGACAGAGAGAGAGAGAGAGAGAGAGAGAGAGAGAGAGAGAGAGAGAGAGAGTTTGGGGTGATGGTTTATGTTTCACTGCAATTATATATTTTTTTTTCCAGAAGTGACAGATATTCAAGTGAGATATTATTTGGACCGACCCCCCCACCCCACCCACTTGACCCTCAACTTGTTCTCTCTCTACATCTTTAGCCCTCTAACACTCTGGTTCATCTCTCCTCTCCTCCCACCTCCCCTCCTCACCTCCTCCTGCCACTGACTCCTCTCTCCCTCCTGCCACTGACTCCTCTCTCCCCATATTTACCCTGTTTCTCTCATTCCTCTCTCTGCCTTCTCCTCTCCTACCTCCCCTCCTGCACCGTTCTTCTCTCTCTCTCTCTCTCTCTCGTCCCGTACACATCTCTAGAAGTCCTTGTTCTCCGGCTACAAGCTCTCTCCCTCTCACTCCTCAGCCTTTCACTCCTCAGCCTTTCACTCCTCAGCCTCTCCCTCTCCCTCTCACTCATGCCTCACTCCTCAAGTCTCTCACTCCTCAGCCTCTCACTCCTCAGCCTCTCACTCCTCAGCCTTTCACTCCTCAGCCTCTCCCTCTCACTCTCACTCATCCCCCCTCACTCCTCAGTCTCTCACTCCTCAGCCTTTCACTCCTCAGCCTCTCACTCCTCTCCTTTTCACTCCTCAGCCTCTCACTCCTCAGCCTCTCACTCCTCAGCCTCTCACTCCTCACTGTGTGTGTATGTATGTATGTGTGTGTGTGTTGTGTGTGTGTGTGTGTGTGTGTGTGTGTGTGTGTGTGTGGAGACATTGTTGGCGGTGTGTATCCTCCCAGGGTCACTCTATCAGAGAGATGTCCCCTCCACAGCTGCCTCTGTGAGGAAAGTGTACGTTGTGTACGTTAATGTCGTAAAACAGATCTCTCTGTGGGACGACAACACACACACACACACACACACACACACACACACACACACACACACACACACACACACACACACACACACACACACACACACACACACACACACACACACACACACACACTCCATTCAGGTTGAGATTTGAGTTCTGTGAATTCTCAGGGCGACCAAGCGGCGGGGGGGAAGGAAGGGAGGGAGGAAGAGGATGGGGAGGACGAGGGACCGACGACTTCAACGGCACAACTACATAAACCACACGGCTCCGATGGAAGTCCCAACGTCACCATTGGGGAGTCTGACGAGGTCGCAGTGGACCTGCTCCTCCTCCCCTCCACGGCCGGCAGCTGCAACGGATCTCACGTGCATCTGTACAATTCCCCAAACGTTGTCCAGGTAGGGAGGACCAGGTAGGACATTGACGCAACGCATCCGCACGTTTCTTTTGACTCTACGTGGGGGAGAGGGACAAGGAGTCTGGCCCAAGGAGAGACCCCCAAAGAACAAGTAGAATCATATTGTGTTTTGAGCACACAGAATGAATGCAACAGGGCCTGTGTGACTTTCCTCCTGTTCGCATCCGTCTCCAGTCTGTTAGGAGGGACGCGGTGAACACTCTAGAATGTTCATCATTGTGCATCTGGCCCACAAAACAGCCGTGAGCTTTGGGCTTTGGTGAGCTCATCCCGGGCCCCGCCATCCATCTCCACAGCAGGGGAGGGGTGATGGGTGGAGGGGAGGGTGGGGTTCTAGGACAAGGACGCGGCCTATCACGCTCCGCGGCGCCCTCTTGGCTGTTCCAGAGAGAGAGAGAGAGAGAGAGAGAGAGAGAGAGAGAGAGAGAGAGAGAGAGTGTTGAAAGGGAGGCACGGCCGTCCCGGTCGGGGGCCCCCGCGGCGTCGGGGCCCCCGCGGCGTCGCGGCGCGGTCCAACTAACCGGGAGAGACAGGCCGGGGTCTGGTAAGCTCATCGAGCGAGTGAGCGAGCCCCCGGACCAAGCGAAGGTCTGCGGGGGACGGATGGATGGAAGGACGGAGGTGTTAACTGGAAGAGGCTGGGACACCGCCCGGGCCCCACGCTGGGCTTTTACGGCGCTTTTCTCTGGTGGCCTCCCTTAAGTGCGGGACAAGAATGTCATGTTTGCAACAGCGCCGCTCTCCAGGGGAGATGAGTGGGGCGCGGGGGGGAATCTAATTGTAACAGCGACCTTGAGTCAAAGGTGTTTACTGACCCAGGGGTTATTATATTAGGGAGTGGAGAGAGTGGAGATCTGGTGGCTGACTGCAACGCAAAAAACCCCCACAGAGCTGGAGGAACATCTGAAGGGATGGGACTGAAACACCACGGGACACCGGCCAAGCTCCCCCACCCCCCACACCGGGCGGAGGCGGGAGGGAGGGAGGGAGGGAGGGAGGCGGCCTCGGTGACCAGAACCAATGAGAAGACAAACAGTTGGAAACGGGGGTCACGTGACCGGCAATGGGTCCAAGATCGATACGGAGACGAAATGTTCATTTTGCCCGATGAAAGGAAAAGGGGGAAACGGATGCATTAGGACTCTGGCCTGCGGTTCACAGACTGGGAACGTTGCCTAAACATGTACAGGTGCAACATGTGTGTGGAGTTGACGTTTCCTTCGACGCACAGAGATAGAGAGAAAGATAGAGAGACAGAGAGAGACAGAGAGAGAGGGAGTCCGTCGTAGATGCAGCATGACGTCGGTGGTTGTTTTCGATGCCACGGGACCATCTGGGACTTTAGTCAAACAGCGGAGCACTTAAAATCTGGGCTGGGACACGGATTACTGAGCTACAACAACAGGCCCGACCGCAGGGAAGCGTTACTGTTGCAGAAATACGAGCCCCGCGTCTTATCGGCCGGCCATATTGTCATAACCCTCCTCTGATATGAACTCAGGTACGCACGCGACAAATTAGCTCGCCGCCCCCAGCAGTGGGTGAACCGCCTCTGTTGAACCGCCTGCGTTAAGCGACGTTTGAAAACACTTAGCGCTCGGACTCTTCCCATTTGATCCGCTGTCAGAAAAGAAAAGCGATGTTCATCGTCCGCAACACATATATATCCGTCCTCGGCGGACACGCGCCGCAATAACAGATGACAGAACCGTTTGGGAATCGCATTTTTCATCGATGATGACGGCTGGCCTGCTCGGAGCGTTTCGCGTCCAAGACGTTCCTGAAAAACACGAGAGGTCATTTTTCTTTCTGCTGGTAAATTGAGACGCGGTATTTGCGCAGCGTGCCAGATCACCGCGCTCTTCTCCTGGCCGTGCGCGTGTGCGTGTGTGTGTGTGTGCGTGTGTGTGTGTGTATAAACACACGTGTGTGTGTGTGCGGTACAGAGCGCCACAAGTGAGGTAAGAGCGGCGATTAAGCGTGATCGATGTTTAATACAACTTGACTTACTGACTTACCGAGAGCAATTATGACCACGTCTCTTCTCGGGCTGCACTTTCTCACACTCGCTCGTGGAAACACGGGGGTCCCAAAAACATGTGCTCGCCACACACACACACACACACACACACGCACACACAAATATACACACACACACACACACACATGCTGCAGCTCAGCAGCCCACCCTCAACTCCACCTCAAAACCACGAAGGGTTAAATATCATCCATCTTCTTTAACAATGCTGTCAGGAGGCTGTCAGAGGAGGCCTGACGGAGGCCCACAGATAATGGCGGAGATGCTAATGAGTGTGTACGCTACGCTGCGCTCGTGTTTGTGTGCGGACTCAGCAACTGACTCAGGTCTAACCGTGTGTACATGTGTTGGGGTGACTCTGTGGAGCGTGTGTGTGTGTGCGTGCGTGCGTGTGCGTGTGTGTTGTGTCGTGGTGTGTGTGCATGTGTGTGTGCATGTGTGTGTGTCTGTGTGTACCTTCAATGCCTAATAAAAAAGCCAGTGGTCACCCAAGACACCCGCATCTCTCTGCATGCTTCTGAATACGTGTGTGTGTGTGTGTGTAAATATACTTGTGAGTACTTGTCCGTGTGCCTATAATTGTGAATATTTGTACACGTGCATACACTGGTGAGTACTTGTCCGTGTCCATATACTTGTGAATATTTGTCAGCACATGCAAATGTTTTATCTCTTTGGGTTTGGCGTCATCTGTGGCCGTTAATGCGGGTACTTTTATGTATAATACTTTTATGTACTTTTATGTTCCATACAAAAATGTTCTCATGAGCAAGTCACAGATGAGGCAACACGCAATAAATATCAAATCCATGGGAATATCGATTATAAAAGTGGGCCAGAGTTCTGACGGAGTGCCTTCAGTAAACTGGAATAAGCCGATAATAATCATACCAACCCTAACGGTCATTGGTAGACAGAACAACAGATAGTTATAGAAAACGACGAATGTAATGACAAAATACAAAGGGGTTTTGCCTGCGCATAGTAAGTTCCATTGAACTGTAAAAATGCTAATAAAAGATGAAAATAAATAAAA
>PIJE02002003.1:23531-46031 GCA_002895965.2 Coryphaenoides rupestris | reverse complement strand
AGAGAGAGAGAGAGAGAGAGAGAGAGGGGAAAGAGGGATAGAGAGAGACAGAGACAGAGTGACAAAGACAGAGAGACAGAGAGGGAGAAAGGGAGAGAGCGATAGAGAGCGACAGAGATATATAGAGAGAGATAGAGATACAGTCACAAAGACAGAGAGACAGACAGAGACAGAGAGGGAGAGGGGAAGAGAGAGAGAGAGAGACAGACAGAGAGAGAAAGAGTGAGAGAGTAAGAGAGAGAGACAGGGAGAGAGGGAGGGGGAGAGGGAGGGGGAGAGAGAGGGGAGAGAGGGAGGGGGAGAGAGAGGGGAGAGAGAGAGAGAGAGACAGAGAGAGAAAGAGTGAGAGAGTAAGAGAGAGAGAGAGGGAGAGAGGGAGGGGAGAGAGAGGGGAGAGAGAGGGGAGAGAGAGGGGAGAGAGGGAGGGGGAGAGAGAGGGGAGAGAGGGAGGGGAGAGAGAGGGGAGAGAGGGACAGTTCGGAAACAAACAAGTGTGATGAGTTTGTGTTTCCCGTCTGTGAAAGTCCAACTCATACACAAACATCAAAAGCCGCGTGTGATGCAGGTAACAACGGAAAACCCACGGTCAGATAATCAGCATCGGTTTCCATGACGAACGATAATGAGACAAGATAATCGCTGGACCGCCCCGGCGTTCGCCCGCCCCCACCAACAAAATAACCGATTATTTCTCCTCCATCGCGTTCTGGCTCGTTTCAGATATCTTCTCCGCGGCCCATTATTATTATTATTGGTCATTTCCGCCGTCTAATGTTCGCCGATTTAAACGTCATAATCGTAAAGGAACATACATTTAAAAAAAACCGCCATAAGTGCTCGATAGCGAAGAAAAATGTTGGGAATATTAATCGCAGGAAAGGGAGACGGAGATGATGATGATGACGATGATGATGATGATGATGATGGGTGGGATCCATACCCCCCCACCCCCCCCCCCCCCCCCCTAGTGGACATTAATTGCGTGTCACGGTAGATGACGGAGAACGGACGGTAATTGAAGTGAATGACCATTTGCTCCGTAATTTGCTGCTACCAATAAAACGAACGCAGGAAACGTTCAACACCGGGAATGAGAGGAAGAAGAAGAAGAAGAAGAAGAAGAAGAAGAAAAGGCACATATTTATATAAATATATATATATAGAAGATAAGCATCATATGTTGACAATTTTGCTGACTTCCACTTGGCAGCGCGGCCAACAGTCTTTTTTCCGCTCTTCCCGCTGGAAAGCGAACTGTGCGGCGGATGAAACGAACGCGCGAGGAAAAGGAGAATCAATTTTGATCAAAAAGGACAAATAATTTAAACATAAAGGAAATGTAGTGTTTGGAGTATGATTATAATGAAACGCAGATGTATATTTAACTTTACACTGGATACCCGCTCGAGCCCGGCTGCTCCCCCCGTCTCTCGCTTTTACTTCCTTCTTTTTTTTTTGTGGCCGGGGGGGGGGATGGGGGGGGTGGGGTGGAGGGCGGGGGGTGGGGGGGGGTTCTCCCGGTTTCTTCTCCTCCATGTTTTCTTACTCCTCCCTTTCTGGAGGAGCACTCTAAGCCACACAGAATGTAGGCTTGGCAGCTTGCCTCCACCCAAAGACCCCCCCCCCCCGCCACAGGAGGAAGTAGGAGAGAGAGAGAGAGAGAGAGAGAGAGAGAGAGAGAGAGAGAGAGAGAGAGAGAGAGAGAGAGAGAGAGAGGCGGCTCAGGTGCCCACCGGATGCTAAGTACAGGACTGTGTTGTGATGTAGATTGACACGATATAAACGGCAGTCGCAGGATTAAATTAAAAAAAGAACAAAAAGGTTCTGCTTGACTCGGTTCCGTGCGTGCGTTGCTGGGCTTGGGTCCCACCTGACCGGTCCCAACCCAGAACCCAACACAGTTGAGTCCACCCACACAGAACCCAGAACCAGAACCAGGGCCGGGTCTAGGAACATATATATAAGCCACCCCCACCCCAGTGCTACCCCACCCCACCCAAGAATGGTGGAGGGGAGGTATGGGATGGGGGAGCCATCTTCCAACCACCCCCACCACCACCACCACCGCCGCCCCCCCACCCACCCACCCACACACCCTCGATTAGATACACTCAAGGTAAGCAGGAAGGAATCCGGATGGGTCCTGACAGCGACTCGGTGTGCTGGGAAATCTCATTAGGCCGATCTGAACGCCTTCCAAGCCCCGCTCCCCTGCTCCTGCTCGCCAGATGTGGGGGGTGAGCAAAACACACTGCTGGTGCTGGTGATGTGCTCCTCTCTCTCTCTCTCTCTCTCTCTCTCTCTCTCTTCATCTCTCTCTCTCTCTCTCCCCCCCTCTCTCTCTGGCTTTGTCTCACACACACACACACACAGATGAGTGTGTTATGTCCACGTATAAAAAGGTACACACACCCGAGACTAGAGGCACAGGTAGGGTTGACTTAGAAAGAGGGTGAAGGCTCTCGCTCCCTTTATTCCCTTGTCTTTTTGACACGCTTTACCACACACACCACACACACACACACACACACACACGCGCACACACGCTCTCTCACCTCTGTTCGTCCCCGCCGGCGTCGCCCGTGTTGCCCAGGACGATCCTCCAGAGGTCGGAGGTCACCAGCTCCTTCTGCTGGTGCCGCAGGCTGAGGCTGGGCAGCTGCAGCTGGCAGGCGGTGCTCTCCGACAGGCTGAACTCCCGGTACGGGACGAAGACATTCTGGAGCTCGTCCCAGTACTCCAGGCTGCAGGGCACCTGTGTGTGTGTGTGTGTGTGTGAGAAGGGGGTTAGACAAAGCAAGCGAGGAACAACGACCGGGGCATCAAACACAGGAGCCTACTGCCTCGGATTCATGAGGCCGTTACGTCGTCGTCGTCGTTGTTGTTGTTGTTGTTGTTGTTGTTGTTGCCGACTTGGTTGTTTGTGAGTTAATTTCTCTCACGTCGATAACTAAATCGGGGGGGAAGCTGAGGGGCCTGCGAGTGATTAAACGCTTCGATTGTTCACAGCATTCAGCTGGCCTGGGAGTTGTGTTGCACACGAAAAGAACAGTTTGTTACTCGGTTCGTGTCACGAGCATAAATAAGTGGCCGGCACAAGTCTTTATATTTAAATCCCGTAAAAAGCCCTCGCAGTTTCTGATCTAAACACGAGAAACTAGGAACAAATAAACGATGACGAGTCAAATAAAACCGAGGCGAGATAAGACGAAGCACTTCATTGATCCCAGGTGGGAATTTCTGCCCCCAAAAAATACGAAAGCTGTACGTTAGCTGGCGAGACGTGAGCGCTGGCCGTACCGTAAGCGGACACCGGGGGGGGGGGGGGCCGTACAGGCGCCGCGCCGGGTGGCCATTAGCATTAAAGTCCCGGGGCTCCTTTTCACACTGAAGCGAGAGTCCTTGTTCTCACATTAAGGGGGGCGGGGGGGGATGTGTGCTTAGGTGTCCTGCAGCGGCGGCCGTCGCTCGCACCGAATGAACGGCTACCGCGGTGAACGGCGTCCAGTCGGCCCGTGTGAACCAGACCCAGACGCTAGGATTCCCCCCCCCCGCCCCCCGACCCACCGCGGGCACCGAGCCACTTGACTGATCCGTAGTGGCGGGAGAGTTTCGGCTCAACTTTAAGAGTCATGTGGCCGATCGGCTGAACATGTTCATACCGGAGTGTGTGCGTGTGTGTGTGTGTGTGTGTGTGTGTGTGCGTGCGTGCGTGTGTGCACATATGTGTGTGTGTGTGTGTGTGTGTTTGATTGCACGTGCACTCGTGCAATCAAACACACACAACCAAGGACACATCAACAATCTGCTGCAGGTACAGGGGCAGGGGGGGGGGCTTCCTGGATATGGGCCAGGCTCATTGAATTGTCTCCACAAGGCCGTGTGTGTGTGGTGTGTGTTGTGTGTGTGTGTGTGTGTGTGTGCGTGTGTGTGTGTGTGTCTCGTGTGTCTCGCGTGTGTGTGTGTGTGTGTGTGCTGCGTGTGTGTGTTCTATCATGAATTTGTAGCGTCAACGGCTGTGTCATCATATGCTCCCAGACCTGTTCCGAAATGTGCAAACATGAGTGTGTGTGTGTCTGTGTGCGTGTGCCTGTCTGTCTGTGTGTGTGTGTGTGTGTGTGTGTGTGCGTGCGCGCCTGTCTGTCTGTCTGTCTGTGTGTGTGTGTGTGCGTGTGTGTGTATTTCCTCTTGGTAAGCTACAGATGAGGTAAGCTTCACTTACATCATGCGCGCACAAAACCAAATGCCCACACAGGTTTTCCTGGAATCTCCTCCGTCGTCTAATTGCGGCCGACAGCGTAGTGCACCCGCAGCCCTGCCACGCAGCCACGCAGCCACGCAGCCACGCAGCCACCGGGGCGGAAACCCCACCCGCCTCCACCCTCTGCTCCACCTGTGATATTCTATACACATGACGCCATGCGGCCATGAATATGCACGGCTGCTGCGTGTGCGTCACCGTCACCACCACCACCACCCACCACCACCACCACCTCCTCCCGGGGGGGGGGGGGGGGGAGGAGAGATGGCGAGAGACGATAAGGGAGGGCTTACAGAGGAAGAGGAGGGTTGGAGTGGATGAAAGTCGTCGTCAGCGAGGAAGCACGCTGTTTATTCCGCACGTATGATATGATGTGTGCACGTATGGGAGCATGGGAGCGTGTGTGTGTCTCTCTGTGTGTGTGTGGTGTACAGTAAGTGTGTGTTTGTTGTGTGTGTGTCAATGAACAACAACTAATGTGCGCGTCGCCCGGCAGTATATCGTCACGACAGTATTATTGCCGCTGTGTCGATATATCTCTCGACCGTCGGCCTTCTTGTGTGTGTGTAGCTTTTCCAATAAACATGCGACTGCAAAACAGCAAAGTGTCAGCGCGGTGGCGTTGCTCCAAGACGAATTTTCCTTTAAACAGCGTTCAAAGTCCGCCTGGCAACCAGACCCCCCATGAAAGGGGGGGAATACAATAAACAGCAAATAGCTGTTTATTCTCCCGCATCCAAGTGATATTTCATCGTTTGGACGCCGTACAAATGTCTGGAGAGTTCACTCTGGGGATTATTCAAGGGGGCTGAAATATTTGAATTGTATTTACAAATAAAATATTGCTCTCCCAGACTTCTGGCAGCCGAGCGTTTAATACAAGTCTGTCATCGCAGCCGGCGGCCCGCTGTAGCGCTCTGATGCTACACCGCCTCTCCGATCCGCGGGGCTCCACCAATCGGAGCGCTCCTCGCAGCTTAAAGGGGGAGCTCGCGAGACTCTGAGACTCTGACTGTGATTATTATTTGAAATCATCGCCATTGAGACGGCACACAGCAGGTCCAATTCGGAAAGGACCCCCGCAACCCGAGATCCTCCGCGCAAGAACCCAGAACCGGCCAAAGTTCGGCGCCGGAGGCCCGAAGTGACGTGTGTGTGTGTGTGTGTGTGTGCGCGCGGACCCCGGCTCCTGCCATGAACCTTTATGACCCGTATCACCCGGAGCTGCCATCGGGTCCCGTGTTATTCCACCCGACGCCTGCGTGTCAGAACATTCCTCCGCCCTCCGCCCCTCTTTTATCGGCCAGCGGACAAATTGAATTGACATCGGACCGAGCAAATGTTTACACAGGAGTCGTAATGAAAGTCGGAACGCTGGAAACCAAGCCGGTGCTCCGTGGCGAGTGTGTCTCAGGTGGGCCCCCGGTACGCAACTTATTATTATTAATAACTGTGGAAAATCGGGAATCGGACCGGGCTGAGAACTTGCCGCTTTTCCGATATATTTATATATAAATGATGAAGAAAACTGAGCGCAACGACAAAACAAAACAATACAAAACAAAAGACCCTTGAGGAGGAGGAGGAGACAGCGGTTCTGGTGGACGAGGAGGAGGAGGAGGAGGATGAGGAGGATGAGGAGAAACCCCAGGAGAGTCCAGATGGAATTAGCCGCACGGACGTTCTCGTGTTGTTACAGCGCATTTGCTGTGACTAATACAACCCTGCTTGAGCGCTTGTCCCACTAAAACAACAGTTATCTTGGCCAAGGCCTACTCCTACTCCGTCGCCTCCTCCTCCTCCTCCTCCTCCTCCTCCTCCTCCTCCTCCGACCATCCCGCTCCCATCTTCTGCGTTCCCCGCTGACAGAAAGCACTCACGCCGAGACGGGCTATACGTCGTAACATCAACAAATAAAAATTCAGACTTCGGTTGAGAACTACGAAGAATTAACGGGCCGCCGATATACAAGGATTGCGCTGAGGATTGAGCAACAAGGGCGTAGGGAGCGTACTGTTCTGCAGCGATCCTACGAACAAACACACGAGCTGACGCTGATGCTCTGGAGTGGCTCTGGACTCTTGGTTGGCTCACGGCGGGCCACAGTGGTCGCTGGATTAGCCAATCACGGGCGAGCACAGCAGTGAGAGCGTGGGCTCACACCTACTGGTGCATGAGGGAAGCTGGTGCTGGTGGTCGCCGCCCACCCTCCCCCCCCGCCCCCCGAGCTCCAGCAGGGGGTCTAAGGTGAGCGTACTCCTAGGCGTGTGTGTGTGTGTGTGTGTGTGTGTGTGTGAGAGAGAGTGTGTGTGTGTGTGTGTGCGTGTGTGTGTGTGTGTGTGTGTGTGCAGGCATCCGTGCGACTTTCTGTGTAATTTCAGAGCTGCGCGTATGAGTGCAGATCAGATTTATGAATTTCTACACGTTAAAAATAGAATATAGTGTGTGAATAGCAACGCCGCCCCACCACCACCACCACCACCACACCCACCCCGTGTTCACATGTGTCTCCAGGCAGAGGAGTCCCACCTCCCCAATATATCTCCCTCTCCCGTCTCCAGGGGGCGCCGGGTGAATCATGAACTCCCCAGCTCACAGTCCACTTTCTCAGGCTTCAGTGAGAGAGCAGGGGACGGGGGGGGGGGGGGGGGGGGGGGAGAGAGAGAAAGACGAGCGATAAAGAGAGAGAGAGAGAGAGTGAGCGTGAGAGAGACAGAGAGAGAGAACGATAGAAGGGGTGGAGAGAGAGACAGAGGAGAGCGAAAGAGAGGGGGGGAGAGAGAGAGAGAGAGAGAGAGAGAGCGAGAGAGGAGAGAGAGAGAGACAGAGATGGGGGGAAAAAAATCGAGGGATAAAGTGGGAGAGAGGGAGCGAGAGAGTCGGATTGGGAGGGAGAGAGAGGGAGAGAGAGAGAGAGAGAGGGAGGGAGGGATCGAGAGAGGTGTAGTTGAGAGGGAGGGGGGCAGAGAGGACACCTGCTGATGATTCAGAGGACTGCAGGACCACACAGCGGTGGGAAGGTGCTGGAGTGAGTCACCCCTCACCCCGTCTCCCCCCTTCTCCCCCCTGTCTCCCCCCTCCGTCCCCCAGAGACCACTCATCAGTTTAGAGGCTCCTTCCAGGTGGGGGAGTGTGGCAAAAAAAACAAAAAACCCTCCCACCTCACCTCCCCCCTCCTACTGTAAGCACCAAATACATGCGGGGTACCAACACAGCGACTCCCACATCAGGAGCAGGAGGAGGTCACACACACACACACACACACACACACACACACACACACACACACACACACACACACACACACACACACACACACACACACACACACACACACACACACACACACACACACCCCACCCAGAGTAACTGGAACCTGTCATGAAACCACAAGTATTTGAACGCAGGAAAACTTGATTTGGTTACAACGACCAAAAAAAACGAAAAGGAGGTGAACATGATCTGCTCTGGGGACAGGGAGGTGGTGAGGAGCAGCCCAGCGAGGAGGAGGAGGAGGAGAGGAGGAGGAGGAGGAGGAGGAGGAGGAGGGGACCTCGTACCCTCCGGAAAAATGTTCTGGAGGAGGAGGAGGAGGAGGAGGAAGAGGAGGAGGAGGGGACCTCGTACCCTCGGGAAAAATGTTCTGGAGGAGGAGGAGGAGAGAGGAGGAGGAGACCTCGTACCCTCCAGAACAATGCTCTGGAGGATGAGGAGAGAGGAGGAGGAGAGAGGAGGACGGCGAGGAGGGGGAGGAGGAGGAGCGGGGGAGAGGAGATATAATAAACAATACCCAGAACAATGCTCTGGAAGAGGAGGAGGAGGATGAAAGAGGAGGCGGAGAGGAGAGGGGGGAGCAGAGTTACGTGGTGAGGAGTTGTGGGTAGATAGAGGGGGAAATGAGAAGGAGAGAGGAGAGGGAAGGAGGAGAGTAGGAGGAGAGGAGAGGAGAGTAGGAAGGCAGCAGAGGTCCAGAGAGCAGAGCTGCAGAAGACCAAAGACAGACGGAGGGTTTTTGGCTGAGCAGGCAGCGGGGCTACTGGCCTGTTGGACACCATCCTCACCACACCAAGGCAAACACCGAGTCCAGGCGTCCCTCCCTCCCTCCCTCCCTCCCTCCCTCCCTCCCTCCCTCCCTCCCTCCAGCTGAGGACACGGGAGGCCGGGCGCTCAAAGCTCATATCTCCCGATTTCCCTGAATCCCCGTCATTCTCATCGGCCGCCCCTTGATACAGAGTCAGCGGTGTGACCGTGTGGTAATGGAAGCTCTCTGAGAAAGGACAGATGGGCCCGTCTGTGTCTCTGGTTGTAATAATGTTTGAGTTCCCCTGTTTGAAGAACAGACATTCATGACCGTCAGGCGATTTCTCTCCCTCGCATTCTTGCGACTGCATTTCCGCTCCACATCGCTGGACAATCTGAGAAGCTCTGGAGCACGACAACAAAGGGAAAACGCCACCACAAGAGATGGATTAATCAAGACATTACATTATTATTATTTTTTTGTAAAGATATGCAGGAATGTGAAATAAATACATGAACGGACGTGGGGGCGTGGCCGTGAGCCAGCATCGTTCTGAATGCGATTAAGTCCGAGAGGGTTCGGCTAATGAACCGCTCTGCGCTGAGCTGGGGCTAATGAACCACTCTGCTCCAATAACCCGCCTGAACCGGAGAGAGAGCGCAGGTGGCCCGCTACCGCCGCCGCCGCCAGCGCTCCCAGTAACTCACGACGACGACAACAACAACAACAACAACAACAACACAACAACAGCTCGCAAACCAATCATTTCAAAAAAACGTTTCCAACCTCGTGAAATTCGGGTTCCGAGCGCGACAGAACCTCGACGATAACACGCACAAAACAAGCCGACGCCTGCGGGATGCTTTGCCTCGGTGAATAACGACATTACATTACGACATATTATTATTATTATCGGGCGCGAACAATATCAGCACAAAACCAACACAATCACCCGCGGTCCGTGACGTGTCGGAAAGCAAACAAACATGTTTAGCGTGATTTAATCAGCGGCGCTCCGGTCCGGGGGGGGGGGGGGAGGGGGGAAATCAGACGTCTGGGATTACACCGATTGTTCAGTACCGTACGCTCACCATTCCAACTCAACGGTGTTCAGCCTCGAGTCATCACTGCACTGATTACACAGTGATGACATTAGGAGAGGAGAGTAGGAAGGCAGCAGAGGTCCTGAGAGCAGAGCTGCAGAAGACCAAAGACAGACGGAGGGTTTTTGGCTGAGCAGGCAGCGGGGCTACTGGCCTGTTGGACACCATCCTCACCACACCAAGGCAAACACCGAGTCCAGGCGTCCCTCCCTCCCTCCCTCCCTCCCCCTCCCTCCCTCCCTCCAGCTGAGGACACGGGAGGCCGGGCGCTCAAAGCTCATATCTCCCGATTTCCCTGAATCCCCGTCATTCTCATCGGCCGCCCCTTGATACAGAGTCAGCGGTGTGACCGTGTGGTAATGGAAGCTCTCTGAGAAAGGACAGATGGGCCCGTCTGTGTCTCTGGTTGTAATAATGTTTGAGTTCCCCTGTTTGAAGAACAGACATTCATGACCGTCAGGCGATTTCTCTCCCTCGCATTCTTGCGACTGCATTTCCGCTCCACATCGCTGGACAATCTGAGAAGCTCTGGAGCGCGACAACAAAGGAAAACGCCACCACAAGAGATGGATTAATCACGACGTTACATTATTATTTTTTTTGTAAAGATATGCAGGAATGTGAAATAAATACATGAACGGACGTGGGGGCGTGGCCGTGAGCCAGCATCGTTCTGAACGCGATTAAGTCCGAGAGGGTTCGGCTAATGAACCGCTCTGCGCTGAGCTGGGGCTAATGAACCACTCTGCTCCAATAACCCGCCTGAACCGGAGAGAGAGCGCAGGCGGCCCGCTACCGCCGCCGCCGCCAGCGCTCCCAGTAACTCACGACGACAACAACAACAACAACAACAACAACAACAGCTCGCAAACCAATCATTTCAAAAAACCGTTTCCAACCTCGTGAAATTCGGGTTCCGAGCGCGACAGAACCTCGACGATAACACGCACAAAACAAGCCGACGCCTGCGGGATGCTTTGCCTCGGTGAATAACAACATTACATTACGACATATTATTATTATTATTATTATCGGGCGCGAACAATATCAGCACAAAACCAACACAATCACCCGCGGTCCGTGACGTGTCGGACAGCAAACAAACATGTTTAGCGTGATTTAATCAGCGGTGCTCCGGTCCGGGGGGGGGGGGGAAATCAGACGTCTGGGATTACACCGATTGTTCAGTACCGTACGCTCACCATTCCAACTCAACGGTGTTCAGCCTCGAGTCATCACTGCACTGATTACACAGTGATCACATGATTGCACGGTGTACATCGTGGCACTAAATAAGAGGACTTGTTTAGCATATTGTATGTTCTTAGATGTTGGTAATGCATTCAGAATGGCACTTCTGTTCTCATCCCAGCTATTATGCAGACAACCTAGAGATTATGCAACTCTTTCTATTAACCTTTTTATGAATGACCAATTATGAATGCTTGAAACCTGCTCTATTCTTATCTTTATGTACCACAGTGATATATTGCTGTCTCTTTATACAAATGTACTCTTTGTAAGTCGCTTTGGATAAAAGTGTCTGCCAAATGCCCCTAAATGTAAATGTCAATGTAAATATTTAACACTAGGGGGGTGGTATATGGTTCCCATAATGGTTCCACCAGTAGCGACGTCATCCCACAGGCGGACCGTGTCCAGCGCTGGTATCTCGGCAGACGTGCCGTGTTTTGGGTGGTGGCAGCCAGAGGAGACTGCCCTCTGTCACCAGCCATGCCTCTGACGTCTCCCCCGACTCCCCCCCCTCCAGGCCTGACTCCCCCCCCCTCCTTTAACACACTCGTCAGGGGGTGGGGGAGACAGGAGAGGGGAAAACCACATGGTTGTAATACAGGGGCTATACGTCTTAAACCGCAGACTCATCTGAACATGCCTGCATGTTCGCGCACACGTGCACACACGCACACACACACACACACACACACACACACACACACACACACACACACACACACACACACACACACACACACACACACACACAGATAAAGACACACTCACACACTGGAGAAAATGCACACATACGTGGGTGATGACAGAAGATGCTGCTGGGTCTAGCACGCACACACACACACACACACACACCACACACACCACACACACACACACACACACACACACACACACACACACACACACACACACACACACACACACACACACACACACACACACACACGTATGTATGTATTTAACAGGCCATGTTTGTGCTAGCTCGGGGAAAGGCTGCGTCTCACTGGAGCAGCTGCTCAAACATCCACCGACTCACACGTCCTCACACGGGGACCACGAGGGCAGCTGCAATATTTACACGTATCAGTGTTGGGGGGGTGGGTGGGTTGATGGGTTGGGGGGCTCCTGTAGTATGCAAGCCCTGGAGATCAGCCTCCTGTTGGACCTGCCCTAGACGCCCTCCACCCCACCCCGCCCCCCCGCCCCCGCCCACCCACCACTGTAGATGTACTGTCTGGCCAAGCCCCTCTCTATTCCCTTCCACCCACTTCATATCCTCCACCCCCCCCGCCCACTCTCTCTCTTTCTCCCCCCCAGCCCCAGGACCATCTATCACCCACTAATCCCTCTGGCAGCCCCCCCCCCCCCATCTCCCTCTTTAGCACCCAACACACACACACATGCAAACGCACACACACGTAAGACACGCACATACTCTTGCACGTGAGCACGCACACACACACACAGTGTGCGTGCAAGAGTATGTGCTTTGGGTGTGGAGAATACACGTGCACACACACACACACACACACACTTGTTCCGTATAACAACATATGCGGTCCAGTGGCCTCTACTACAGCCGAGGTAATGGCCTCTACTACAGCGGAGAGGCCGGCCTCTCCGCTGTAGTAGAGAGGCCGGCCTCTGTACTACAGCTCAGTGGAGGGGCTGGCCTCTCTACTACAGCGGAGAGGCCGGCCCTTCTACTACGGAGAGGCCGGCCTCTCTACTACAGCCTCAGTGGAGGGGCTGGCCTCTCTACTACAGCTCAGTGGAGGTCCTGGTCTCTACTACAGCTCAGTGGAGAGGCCGCCTCTCTGCTACAGCAGAGAGGCCGGCCTCTCTACTACGAGAGGCCGGCTCTCTACTACAGCGGAGAGGCCGGCCTCTCTACTACGGAGAGGCCGGCCTCTCTACTACAAGCTCAAGTGGAGGGGCTGCCTCTCTACTGCAGCTCAGTGGAGGGGCCGGCCTCTCTGCTACAGCGGAGAGGCCGGCCTCTCTACTACAGCTCAGTGGAGGTCCTGGTCTCTACTACAGCTCAGTGGAGGTCCTGGTCTCTACTACAGCTCAGTGGAGGTCCTGGTCTCTACTACAGCTCAGTGGAGGTCCTGGTCTCTACTACAGCTCAGTGGAGGGGCCGGCCTCGAGGCCTCTCCACCATAACGGACACATGGACTTCTCATCTGCTGCAGCGAAGGCCCAGGGGGGAGGAGGTGGGAGCGAGTTCCAGACATCTGCAGCACCTTGCAGCCTCCTGACACTCGTGGACTGACAGGAGGCAATGTCCACGGCGTCAGATGACTGACAGAGTCCAGAAGTGTGTGAGAGAGAGAGAGAGAGAGAGAAGGAGAGAGAGAGAGAGAGAGAGAGAGAGAGAGAAGATGAGAGAGTGGGATGAAAATCTGGGAAGCAGACAGGAGCTTCTGTTGGATACTGAACAGGAAACGGTGGTGGTGGTGTGGTGGTGGTGGTGGTGGTGGTGTTGGTGATGCGTGGAGGGCTGGGACAAAAGACAACAACAAAAAAAAAAAACCCTCCAGCGATGAGGTGATAGGCAGACGGGAGGTGGAAGACAGTGATGAGAAGACGAAGGACACGCCGTCCCCCCCACACACTGACACACCGACACCCCACCGACACCACCGCTACTACCGCGGGGGGGAACCCGGGGAGCGCTCGGTCGGTAGCCGCAGCTCTCCCCCCCCCCTGCCAGAGATATAACCTCATCGGGGTGTGAGAGAGAGAGACACCTGGCCGGCCTGATGGCTTCTCCAGCTGCTGCTGCTATGGCTGCTGCTGCTGCTGCTGCTGCTGCTGTTGCAACACAACAGCGTGTTTCTGAAGGACAGCGCGAGGCCGAGGCAGCTTCTCCAGCCGTCATTCCGCCAGCTCGGGGTGCGGAGTTCTCATGGCCGCGAACATGGCCGCCGCCGCCGACGCCACCGCCGTGGGACCGGACCCGATAATAACGGGCTCCCGGCCCCGGCGGCCCAGAGGCGGTTTATTTATTTCTCTTTCTGGTTTCATCAGCGGACGTTTGGGTCACGTGGAGGGCTGCAGATGGACGGCTGCTGTTCTCATCTAGACGCCGGGGGGGGCGACGGGGACCCCGCGCTGATGTTATGCTGCGATCACGCAAACGGTATCTCAATACACCCAGAGGACCACGCCACCACTTACAGGAATCACACCGCAACACGTCTGCCTGTCTTTCTGTCTATTTGTCTGTCTGTCCCTCTGTCTGTCTGTCTGTGTGGGTGGGTACGGTGGTTACCTGCAGCAGGTCGCTGAGGTCCGCGGTGCTGATCTCGGGGTCGTCGGTGGTGTTGAAGGGGACCGGCGTGATGCGGACGTAGGTGAGGACCCGCGGCTCCGGGTAGCGCCACAGCATCACCCCGGGGCTGTCCTCCGTCTCGCCGTAGAACACCACCTCGTAGGCCGCCGGTAACCGCCGGGAGGCTGGGGGGGGGGGGGGGGGGGGGGGGAGGAGGCCGGAGGGAGGGAGGGAGAAGAAGATAAAGAAGGAAGGAAGTTCATTAATAGAATGGGAGTCAAATATAAAAGGGAGTAGCAGATGGTTTACGAGTTTCATTTCACGGTACTCGGCGTAGACTGAGAGACAAATCGTGGTGCCTTGCAGGAGGAGGAGGGCGAGGAAGATGCACAGAGCCTGACTACAATAGACAAGTCTCTGTGGGATCAAAAGGGCCTGCTAAATGACAACAGGCGACGTATTAAAATCATCAAGGAGAAGATTAAGTCTGTGGGAACCCGGGCCGACTTCAGTCAGAAGAAAACCCAAAGTCTTGGCTTCGGGTTTTAATTTGGAGACGGGGAGAGGAGAACGCTCCGGCGCTCCCCGCACAGAGCGGACCGAAGGACTCCCGCTGTTTCGTTTACAGCGAGAGACAAGAGAGATGGACGGATGTTTAACCGAAAACCAATTAATGGAACTAATTAATCTTCCTCCGTGCGGTAAACCCCACCGAGTGTGACGGTGCGCCACGCTCTCGGTGCGGAGAATACACTTCTGCGCCGCAAACGGAGCCTCTGCAGAACAATAACTCCGCAATAAAGGCGCTTGAGGATTTCTGCAGCGTTCACAATGTTTACATGCCTCAGAAGTTGTACGTAAACCACGGCGACAGAGTAAACAGTTCCCTCTTGAAATAAACAGCCGCTGACTGACCCGCGCCAGGCACCTGCAGAAAATTGGATGGGAGAGCGAGAGAGAGAGAGAGAGAGAGAGAGAGCGGCCCGCTGGATCTAAACTCCGCAGCGCTGTTTGACTTAAGTCATCGCTGCTGTTTGGGATTCGAGTCCTTTGGAAAAATTGTTTATTTGAAAGAAAAAAAAAAAGAAAGAGGACAAAAAGTCTCCAGTGAGCGTCTGTTCTTGGGTTTGGACCCCTGGGGGCCAAACAGTTGGACTTCCAGAAAATGCTTTTTAGCGGCAGCAGCAGCAGCAGCAGCAGCAGCAGCACTCCAGTGGTAGTCGGTGTCTCTCCACCCTCTCTCTAAGTCGTGGAACGCGGATCTGCCCGCCTGAAGGTGGGAGGCGGTAGAGGCGTGCTAATGGTTTGGTTCGAGTTCGGCTCGCTCGTTTGAAGTTGCCTCTTTTTTTTTTTTCGTCGGAAAAGGAGACTCATTGTGTGGCTCCGCGAAGGCTTGGTTACGTTCCCGAACGCAAACAAACCATGAACTTGCCTTTACAGTTTTTATTTATTTATTTCTCTCCATACTAATCCATCACATTGTTCCTTCTTTCCTTCTATCACGGCACTTTTTAATGATCTCGCTTAAAGGAGACATATTATACCACCAGGCGTGATCGTGATTAGCCATTCCAAGGTTTCAAAAGCCACTTGGAAGCGGGAGTGTCCACCTAGAAGTATGCTGGATAGATCAGCCTACCAGCCTACCCAGTGGACTGGACTGCGGCAAACCGGTAGGCTGATCTATCCAGCATCCATCTGGGTGGACACTCCCACTTGTGATGTCAAGCGGGGGCCATTCCAAACGTTTTTTGGAAAATCGGGCTCACACCTGGTGGTTTAATAGGGAGTCCTTAAATGTCCTCGCTCCCAACCCTCCCATCCCGCCGCCGTCTGTCTGTCTGCCTGTCTGTCTGTCCCCCCGGGGTGGTGGGATGGAGTCGTCGGTTGGTGGTGGGTTAGGTTACGTGGGGTTGGTGAGAACATGTTGTAGACAGACGGCTTGTCCTCTTGCTTGTACTTCACTACTGTACACTCTCGTCGTCTCCCTGCGCCGCGCTCGCATATTAAACGCATCAAAGGCCTGCTGTGCCGCGTGCAACAAACACAGCCTCCTCCTCCTCTTCCTCCTCCTCCTCCTCCTCCGTGGACCAGAGAGAGAGAGAGAGAGAGAGAGAGAGAGAGAGAGAGAGAGAGAGAGAGAGAGAGAGAGAGAGGGTGGGTGGTTGTTGGTTTGCAGCCAGCCAGGAGAAGCCTTCTTGTTCTTGTTCCTTCTCTGTTGCAAAAACGTGCACGTATGTTTGTGCACGTGCATGTGTGTGTGTGTGTGTGTGTGTGTGTACAACGCTCTGCACACACACAGGGGGGGGGGTGGGGGGGGGGGGGGAGCGGAATGAACGTCGTTCGTCAAAGTGGAACCAGACAGGCCTTTTCAATCAATTCATTATTTTTACGCTGTGTACAAACCCCGTCGTATTAATATTTATGTTTTTTGTGCTATACCGTGAAGGATCCATTTGAAGAAGTATTTGAGCTGTTTGAAAATAATGACCATTGTGCGTGTGGGTGCCAGCACGTCAATGTCAGAGGACGGGGCGCGTCGGCCAAAGACAACACCGTACATCTTAGACGAGTGGAAGAATTCTCATAAATAATCCCACAAGGCAAATAATGCGGCCTTCTGACAGCACTTGAGTTAGGGCCTCTCACGGCAACCTTTAACCGTATGTAAACCCGGTGCCCGCCAAACTACTTTATTCACTTTATTACGACTGTCAGCTCTGAAGCGCGTGTGGACCTCACCCGAGTCCTGGATGTACTGGAAGAGGCCGGTGCGCAGGTCGTCCGAGCTGTGCTCCGTCCGCGGGCTCAGGGTTCCCTGGAGGGACGGCGAGGGCGGCGAGCTGCGGCAGGGCCGGGCCCCGGGGACGGTGGTGGTGGCGGTGGTGGCGGCGGCGGCGCGGCGGCGGCGGTGGCGGTACAGGGGCCGGGACCGGAGCCGCCGGGGCCGGAGCCGCCGGGCCCCAGCCATCCCTGGAGGCGCAGGTAGGCCTCCAGGTGCTCTTCCACGAGCTTCAGGCAGTTCAGGTGCTCCTGACCCCAGAAGATCTGAGGAGGAGATGGCAGAGAGGGTCAGATACATACAATACAGCAACACAAAGGGAGACTGGATGGAGTGTGAATCAGGGAGGTTAGGGAGGCGCACACAACTGGAGAGAACAAAACTGCAAGCGGAGAATGAGGCAATAGCCTCGCAGGCACGGACGACTACGTAGGTAGATGATGGGTTTTGAGTTTTTTCCACCTCGGAAACAACAGGAAGACGTGACCGGTCCGTGGGGCTAGTGGGGTTTACCCTGGTCATCATCATCATCATCATCACCATCACCATCATCTACTGGCGGTGGTCCTCGCACGATGTTACCCAACGCAGCGTGTTCACATCCTGCTGGCTGGCCGGGGCCCGCGGCGGTATTCCCCTCGGCTGCCTGCCTGCCTTCTCCTGCATCAAAGCGAGGCCTGCGTCGCCGGGCCCCGTGCTCCAGGAACATCTGAGTCAAAAACACATCGCACACGGAGCCGCCTGCCGCCCGCCGCTGCTAAGACCCCATTATGACTAAATCGTCAAAACAGGAACATTCGGGGATTTCTGCAGGTTTTTGGAAAGTGAACAAGGGAGCAAAAAAAAGTAAAAAAAACCCAAAAAACAATTCAAAACAAAAAAAGAAACACTCAAGACATGGGGAAGGAATTCCGGTGGTTTGTACAGAAGACTTCGACAGAAAGGAACCACAAGCGGCAACGTTTTTTTTCGGAGGGAAACGATCGACGGCGTATTAAGTGTTGAGTTGTGAGCGGACATGCAACTATGACACCGAGTTATGGAAAGCGAGCGCATGACGACGTGTTTGTATGTGTGTCAACTGGGCGGCACGCGGGGGTTCCCCTTAAACTAATGTGGAACACTGAACCGGTAATATTAAGAATAATAATCATAATAAATTCCCCAAAAGTGAAAAGTGAAGTTTTCCTGCCTGAAGATTACATAACACACGCTGGCGCCGGGGGCGGGGGTGAGGTTCCGAGACGCAGGCCCACGGAGGAGGCCTCCACTCCAGTAATAGTGTGATGATATTCCATGACCTAACCGGCGGCGGAGGTGAATCCGGGCTACTTGGGAATACTACTAACTGCAAGTGTCATCGTTTTAGCGGAGGCTGCGGTAGGTAGAGCGAGCCGCAGGATGTGAGCGTTGTCAGGCGAGGGCCTGACGTCAGCCCGCCGGTGGATACTACGACGGCGAGGCCTCGCAATTAAAGAGCAGCCAAGCTTAAACCTTTGAAAGATGGGTGGTCTCCTTTAGGTGAAAGAAAACGGGAACAAAGTTAAAGTTAAACACATTCTGTGTGTCACACAGACACCCCACGATCTGAAACACTGACAAGAAACCTGTCAATTATGAAACTTATTCTCTTAAAGTTACAATTATGAATGTAAGTCGCTTTGGATAAAAGCGTCTGCCAAGTGCCCAAAATGTAAATGCAAGACAGTTAGAAGTAAAAGCCGGCATTTTCGTTGAAGAGTTGCTCAGGAGGTGCAGTAGGAGCTAAAACCTGGAGATGGGAGGAGCCAAGACCGGCGACGGGAGGAAGCTACGCACCTGCAGCAGACTTCCCTTGAGGTCCAGCAGCAGCTTGGGAGGCCCCGGCTCGGGCCCCGGGCTGCCGCTGTGCCGGCACCAGGCGGCCTTCAGGGCGGCGCCGCAGGAGAAGGGGCCCAGCAGCGGGCGACTGCCGCGGCCCTGCAGCCCGGTCCGCACCGACGCGTCGCTCAGCTCCAGGACCAGGGAGGCGGCCTGGATGGGGTCTGGCGAGGAGGAGGAGGAGGAGGAGGAGGAGGAGGTCGTGAGTCAAAGGGTGTCTGCGATGGAGAAAGCGTCTGGTTGTTTTTAATGCGGTTAACGACGACTGAGAGAGATCGGTGATTGGTGTGCGGCTGGCGCGAGAGACGTACAAATAGGAGTGAATATTGTTCTTTCCTCGACGTTCGCTCGTTCGAACCGAGGAATGCGTTTGAAGACGAAAGCGAGCGAGACTCGGGGAGTAAAAAAAAAAAAGCGTGCCAGGGTTTGTTTCGTTGGTTTTTTTTTCGCCGCGGAGGCACATGTTACTGAGACGCAGCTTAACCTCCAAATCAGCCCGAATGATTCCCATCCCGGGCCTAGAAAGAAGAAAAAAAAACACCCTGGCTTGGAGACACCAGGGCAGCACAACAAACAAACGCATCCACTGCAGATCACCTCATTAGGTTTCCAAATATAGACACATCCTGTTCCAGGGGGGGTGGATGTCTGAGAGCATTTAGTCTGCTCAATAACACTGGATATAAACCTTTCCTCTCCCCACACCCCCCCCCCTTACCTCTGTGTGTGTGTGTGTGTGTGTGTGTGTGTGTGTGTGTGTGTGTGTGTGTGTGTGTCTCGAAGGCGGGAATGACGACCTCATCGATCCACATGTGAAGCGGTTAGGTTACGTTGGGGTGATGGCTTTCTAACTTGATCGATTGAGACTGAGAGAGCGCGGGTTCGTCCGTTCATTCGTTCGTTCGCTCGTTCGTTCGTTCGTCCGCCAACAACGTAGGGGAGACGGGGGAAATTTACACCCCTCGCCAGACAGGACAGAAGATCACTCTCTCTCTCTCTCTCTCTCTCTCTCTCTCTCTCTCTCTCTCTCAAACCTGGATGTAGAAACACACACCCACCCGCCAGAGAGAGAGAGAGAGAGAGAGAGAGAGAGACAGTAGATATCTCCCACCATGCATCCAGCGAGTAAATCTCTGGGAATTGTCAGCCCAGTACTGACATCCACCTAATGTCCCGGGGAAGCACAGTGCGTGTGGGCCCTGAGTCACAGCAGGTGACGCACACCGAGCCGCCGGGCCGCAGATCCACGTGGGGACGAGAACCAGAATCAGAACAAAACAGCGCCAGGCCACCACGGGCCACGGGCCGGACACCGTGAGCTGGAAGGGACCCGAGGAGAGAGGAGGAGGAGGAGGAGGAGGAGCAGGAGCCAGAGTTCCTCCACCAAAACAAGAGGAATGTGAGCGTTAACCAGCGGCGAACGCGCACGCCGTGTCCGTTGTCACTTCCCCTTCGCAGGACGGATGCGTCATCCCGGTCCGCCGGGGTGTCCGGGGACCCGTGGAGACGTCGCCCGGGCCCCATAAACCATAAATCCCCCGCACCGACGGCCGCCTCGCCTGGGCGTAGCTGCTGCTCGTGGTCAACTCCATCCAGAGCTGTAGCTTCATTAGTGGCAACAGTAGTAACAGCATGGGTCCATTTGGAGGCATTATTATTACCCTGAGTGAGTAATAATGCCCTGGGAAGAAGCTTTATAATGGGGCCTTTCGACTTGGACGCCGGTCTGGGAAAGCGGCGGTCCAAACGACGCAGACTACCACGTGTTTTATTTGGTTCGAGGGCACCGGGGCTGGAGCACATGGCCCACTCTGGTGATTGTATAATGAATGACAAATGTGCAGTAAGAACACAGATACAGGCTAATTACGGCTACAACCTGGATAAATTACAAAGAGAGCCGGAGGGATGCGGCGGGAGCGGGAGGAGAGCGAGGCGGGAGGTGAGGGGCGGTTACAGTAAGACGGGGGGGAGAGTCGAGCTGCAATATTTCCAGGATTCTCGGTGGAGGTATTCAGGAATCTCTTAGTCAAACCAATAACATGACACGGGGGGCTTCCAGCTCGCGCGCTCGCTCAAACGTCGCGCGCGCATAAATCGTACTTTTGCGCCGCGGTGAGTCATCCCTCTCAGGGTCGACGCGGCCGATAAACGCTGGCGGGGTCTTACCTGCTCGCTTCTGGCCCGGAGCGGCGGGGGGGGGAGGGAGCAGTTGAGGACTAGCGGTGAACTGCGGAGGCCACCGGGGGTTCCACGTTTGTGGGCAGGATTTATTAAGACGCACGCCAGGGGGGAAACTCCCGCTCCGACGGTTGTGGAATAACACAATAACTCTCTTCTCTCTCTCTCTCTCTCTCTCTCTCTCCTCTTTCTTCTCTTTCACAGACCAACGTACAGTCATGGATTTGTGCGAATAAACACACGCACATCGCTTCAGACCTGACAGTCGTGAACTCACATTCTCACAGGAAACGACACACACACACGCACACACACACACACACGCACACACACACACACACACAAGCACGCACGCACGTCCGCAGCATGGGTTCAAGGCAGGGCCCTTCCCTTTGCTCACCATGCACCAATGCGTCACTGATGGTCCTTCTGACCACAACATCCCCGCGTTAAACTCCAGCTGCAGCAGCTACCGCAGTCTTAACGAACGGCCTAATTCGGCGCGCTTTAATGGGGCCGGGATTCCCCCTCCGCTTCCCCCTCACTCACATTCAGCATCCATCTGCGCGACCGCTGGAGAGTCCGGGGAGCGAGAGACACACGGAGGGGACCGGCCCAGGCACAGCATTCCCTCCTCCTCCTCCTCACGTTGGGTTTATTTTTTTCCCTGTTTCTTCCCGCGCAACCCTGTGTTCTCCCTCCCCCTCCCTCCCCCTCCCCCCCACCCCCACCACCTCATCAGGAGTACTGGGACCTCAGGAGTACTGGGACCTCAGGGGGACTGGGACCTCCGGAGGACTGGGACCTCAGGAGGCGGGTCTTAGCTGTGACCTGCAGCCTCGAGGCAGGAAAGAGGCCTGACTGTCCACACTTGAATGAGGTGTGTGTGTGTGTGTGCGCATGTCTATACGTGCGTGTGTGTGTGTGTGTCTGCATAAAGGTGTATGTGTGTGTCTGCATATGTGTGTGTGTGTGTGTGTGTGTGTGTGGTGTGTGTATAGTTGTGTGTGTTTGTCTGCATATATGTGTGTGTGTGTATAGGTGTGTGTGTGTGTATTTGTGTGTGTGCATATTGGTGTGTGTGTGTGTGTGTGTGTGTGTGTGTGTGTGTGTGTGTGTGTGTGTGTGTGTGTGTGTGTGTGTGAGACATGATGAAGACCAGAGAGGGCAGTAGCAGTCCAGAGTATGACTGATGCCGGGACCGAGGGATCACACAGGGATGGATTCAAGTAGCCGTCGGTAGCGAGATAACGAGGAACTGGGAAGCCGTGAGGTTACTGACTGGAAAATCACATATTTGCTGACTTGTTCCCAGAAATGTGCTTCTGTGAGAAACCAACGAGATGTGAAAGCGTGACACCGGGACGGACAGGAACGAGACGGGAACGAGACGGGAACGCCGCGATCCTGCGGTCGACTCGTATGGAAAACACATAGAAGCACATATACACACGCACACGCACACTGACACACACACACGGCGCACACACTCACACATGCACGCACGTACACACAACACAGACAGACACACACACACACACACACACACACACACACACACACACACACAAGGAGTGAACAGCTGTTCCCTCCAGGGGGCTCGGGAGTCAGCCTTGCATGAGTCAGGTTTTAACAGAAGAGTCTCTGTGGTATCCGGGTGAAATGGATTATGGGATATAATCATTTGAAACAAAAACTCACCTGGGGTGCACTCCCACACACACACACACACACACACACACACACACACACACACACACA
>PIJE02002003.1:14080-15936 GCA_002895965.2 Coryphaenoides rupestris | reverse complement strand
AATGTGCATTGTGTGTGTGTGTGTGTGTGTGTGTGTGTGTGTGTGTGTGTGTGTGGGTGTGTGTGTGTGTGTGTGCGTGTCGTGTCCCTCCCCCTTTAACGGGTCCTTGCATGCAAAGCTCGAGATGTTTGATTGACACGAGGGATGTTGCCTCCTGGGCCCTGCTGCTGCTGCTGCTGCTGCTGCTGCTAGTGCTGCTGCTGCTGCTGCTAGTGCTGCTGCTGCTGCTGCTAGTGCTGGTAGTGCTGCTGCTGCTAGTGCTGCTGCTGCTGCTAGTGCTGTAGTGCTGCTGCTGCTGCTGCTAGTGCTGCTGCTGCTGCTGCTAGTGCTGCTGCTGCTGCTGCTAGTGCTGCTGCTGCTGCTGCTAGTGCTGCTGCTGCTGCTGCTGCTGCTGCTGCTAGTGCTGCTGCTGCTGCTCATCTCTGACTACAATCAGCTGTTTCCTGTTCATCCAGGGTCACCCATTGGAAAAACGCATGTCATAAAAAGCCCAGCTTCTGATCTACTGTATGTTCTTGAGTCTTTTCTTTTCCATTATCCTCCCGCCGTCACAGTTTAGGAGGCTCTGGCTCTGTGCTGACTCGACAGGCTATTTAGCTTTCTGTCGTCGTCGTCGCAAACTAGATAGGAGATGAATGTCCCCGTCGTTAAGGCTAACACAACGTCCCGAGCCTCCTCTCTTCCCACTCTGTACCTTTAAAACCTTGTCTGGTTTGGTTTTGATCCGCCGCCCAAAATCTGTCCTCTCTCCGTCCGGTCCTATTAAACGTTTTAACGGCCACTTTAGAATCCCTTCGATACCGACCGGCGGCCATACTACTGTGAAAATACCCCCGGCTCCCGCGTGTCAATGTACTTTTGTTTTCGTTGGGGTTTGAATATTCAAAGGTTGAAATATACGGTGATTCATCTCTGGGCTGTCCGGTCTGTCAATATTTGGGCATATCGGGAGGGGGGGGGGGGGAAAGCCCCGTAAAGCCGCAATATTTCACCGACGTTTCATGTCAGGCGGAGAGTCTCTTGTGGATTTCCAGCAGCTCGGCGGGTTTGACGGCGCCAACTGTTGGTCATTTCCACGGCTTCATCTGCCGGCGGGGGGAAAGGCAAGACTCTGTGGGATGAAGTTACTCACCTTACGTCACCTGCGGCCTTCTATGATCTATCTATTATGGCCGTGATGGATGGTGATAAGTTAACATCGCTCCTGTGCTTTATTACCGTTGCTAATACCGTGGAACTCACCGGGGGGGGGGGGGGGGGGGGGGGGGGGGGGGGGGGAGGGGGAGGGAGCGTTATTGTCTGTCTCGCGGTGACATTCTCCCGTGACACGACAGACCAGAGTAGTCGATTACGATCTCTCCTCCGTGCCAGCCGTATTAATCCCAGAACACTTAGCCCCTCTCCCGTTTTATCTGCCTCCCGTCCCTCCCTCCCCTCCTCTCCCCCTTCCTCCCTCCCTTCCTCCCCCCCCCCCTTCTCTCAACCTCGGTTCCTACGACCGAATCCATCGCTCTACATCGTTGCCATGATCCCTGTTTTCCACTTGGTGGTGTCGTGGTGTCATGGTGGTGGTGGTGTAGTGGTGGTGATGGTGGTGTAGTGGTGGTGTAGTGGTGTGGTGTGGTGTTGGTGGTGTTGGTGGTGGTGTAGTGGTGATGTAGTGGTAGTGGTGGTGGTGTCATGGTGGAGGGCCTAAGTGCAGCTGGTCTCATCAAGGATGATGTTTCGAGGGTCTTACGAGCTTTAGTCCTGGAACCCCACAGGGACCCCACAAACTCATCCACCCCCCCCCCCCTCCCCCCCAGGTAAGAGAGTGCTGCCAACACACACACACACACAGGAGGAGGCTTTCCGGG
>PIJE02002003.1:4080-6580 GCA_002895965.2 Coryphaenoides rupestris | reverse complement strand
GAATCTCGGCCAACATCTTCAACTACTTCTTCGGGGCGGGAAAAAAAAAAGACAAAAACGCTATTTTTTCTTTCGCTGACTTCTTTCTTCTTTCTTCTTCTTTCCTTCCTTGAGGTACCGGTAACCTCCGCCTGTCCTGTCAATAGCACCGTGGCTTCCGATGCGCGTCCGACCCAGCGGCGGAGTGAATCGGCCGGGCCGCCGAGGCAGCCGGGGCCCCCTGGGGGACCGCGGTGGAAGGAAGTGGAGGAGGGCGGGTGGTGTGTGGAGGGCGGGTGGTGTGTGACGCGCGGCGGTGTGTGTGTGTGTGTGTGTGTGTGTGTGTGTGTGTGTGTGTGTTGTGTGAGATACCGGTGGTGGTGAGGTGGTGGTGATGGTGAACAAAGTGCTTTATTGTGTTGTGTGATACTAAATGGACCGGGGAGCACCCACCCGAGGGAGAGTGAGGGAAGGAGAGAGGGGAGGGAGGGGGTGAGGAGGGTGGGGTGACGGGGGGGTTAGGTGGTGGGTGGTGGAAAGGCCACGCGTGGGTGCCATGGTTACACACTGAAGCTTCCCTTCCCTCCCCGGAGCGGAGACAGAGTTTTAGTAGTCTGACAGACTGGCTTGTGGTGTTGTGTGTGTGTGTGTGTGTGTGTGTACACAGCAGATAGGAAGCCCTGCATCCCACTAATTGTCGCTCTGTGTGTGAACAAGAGGCAGAGGAACCATATGTCTCCATATGTGTAGGACTGTGACAGAGTGTGTGTGTGTGTGTGTGTGTGTGTGTGTTTGCGTGTCTGTGCACCGATACTCCCGGGCGAGTTCTTAAGCTCCAATATAAATCACCGCCTCCCACCGACCGACACACACACACACACACACACACACACAGGAACACACAAAAACACTCAACACTGCTCCCAGATTCTAAATGGCCACTCACTCGGTGCATTACGGTAAGTGGGAGGAGCTCGTGCACGGCTGTGTAAACAGCGTCAGAACCCGGGCCAACGCTGCTCATATGGACATCGTATCATTCTAAAAATAGAACCAACCCCTGGACCCCAGGGGTACACACACACACACACACTGACACACACACACACACACACACGTGGGTTATGTGAGTGTTGTCCTTGGGCGGAAGCAACCCGACTTCACATACACACATCATCCATACAGTGCAGAGAAAAGCCCTTTGTGTTTCACCCAGAGAGGCTGTGTGAGTGTGTGTGTGTGTGTGTGTGTGTGTGTGTGTGTGTGTGTGTGTGTGTGTGTGTGTGTGTGTGTGTGTGTGTGTGTGTGTGTGTGTGTGTGAGCCTCAGAGGATACTGGATACCCCCCCGCCTGACACGGACCGAGTGTGAACACGGACGGACACGAGAGCACGTGCAAAGTCATTTTCATACACTGGGCTGTAAGTGGATATCGCTTCACATCTGTATGCGTGTGCATGTGTGTGTGTGTGTGTGTGTGTGTGTGTGTGTGTGTGTGTGTGTGTGTGTGTGTGCGTGTGTGCGTGTGTGCGTGTGTGTGTGTGTGCTTGCGGTGTGAAGGCAGCCTCACCGAGCACGAGTTAGAGTGTAGGTGGGGTCTGTGGTTGGGTGGGGCTGCACGCACCGGTGCTAAATTGGCTAATCAATGCCCACGTCAATGCAAGCGCTAGCATGCTAACAGTACCGCTACCGCCTGCTCTGTCTACATGTCTACACAGCAGCACGAGCATCATCAGTATCATCATCATCATCATCATCAGCATCAGCATCATCATCATCATCATCATCAGCATCATCATCATCATCATCATCATCATCAGCATCATCATCATCATCAGCATCATCATCATCATCATCATCATCATCATCAGCAGCGGCGGCGGCAGCAGTAGTAGCAGCAGGTAGGCGTGGTTACCTGGGCCATTGAGGAAGTCTTTGATTTGGAGGCGGAGCAGCGGCGGCGGGATCCCGGTCCGGCTGTCCGTCTCCCCGGCCACCGTCTGGACCCACGTCACGCTGTAGTCCAGGGACTCCGGCAGGGTCTTCCCCAGGTCTGGACAGACAGACACCGGATGAGCTGATGTTATATATCTCTATGTGTCATCATCATCATTTAACTGCATCTGCACATCAGTGGGATTATTAGTTGCAGGAGTATACTGGTTATTTTGAGATCAGACAGAGAAAGAGAGAGAGGTTTCTCACAAGCGCATGACTCACTCACCCTCTCACCCATTCACTCTCTCTCTCACTCGCCCACTTACTCTTTCACTCTCTCACCCCCCTCACCCATTCACTCTCACCAAGTCACACTCTCACCCACCCACTCTCTCCCTCACCCACTCACCCTCACCAAACACTCTCTCTCTCTCTCTCTCTCTCTCTCTCTCTCTCTCTCTCGGAACTGACTTAAAACCAATGACCGGAAGTAATAACATTGATGATGTGACTGGTCTGATATATATGACCACTAGAGAAAGCAACCAGACAAGTTGATCAAAGGTCCAATTAAGGAAAGCAGT
>PIJE02002002.1:47129-88754 GCA_002895965.2 Coryphaenoides rupestris | reverse complement strand
TAGCTGAGATAAGAGCAGAAGTGCCATTCTGAGTGCAGTACCAACATCTAAGAACATACAATATGCTAAACAATGCTAAGACGTACAAACGTGTGTATCTGTACGTGTGTATGTGTGTATTTGTACGTGTGTGTGTATTTGTACGTGTGTGTGTGTGTATCTGTACGTGTGTGTGTGTGTGTGTATCTGTATGTGTGTATGTGTGTATTTGTACGTGTGTGTGTGTATCTGTACATGTGTGTGTGTATGTGTGTGTGTATCTGTACGTGTGTGTGTGTGTGTATCTGTACGTGTGTGTGTGTGTATCTGTACGTGTGTGTGTGTGTGTGTGTGTGCGTGTGTGTGTGTGTGTATTTGTACGTGTGTGTGTGTGTATCTGTACATGTGTGTGTGTATGTGTGTGTGTATCTGTACGTGTGTGTGTGTGTATCTGTACGTGTGTGTGTGTGTGTGTGTGTGTGTGTGTGTGTGTGCGTGCGTGTGTGTGCGTGTGTGTGTGTGTGTATTTGTACATGTGTGTGTGTATCTGTGTGTGTGCAGCCGGTCTGGCCTACTCCAACCTGGTGTACGACTGGGTGAAGGCGGCGGTGATGTTCGGGGTGATCAACACGGTGGCGCGGCTCGACCACCTGGACCCCCCCCAGCCCCCCAAGTGCATCACCATGCTCTACGTCTTCGCTGAGACGTGAGTGACAGCCGCCAATCACGGGAGACACGCCCCCACCAACACACACACGCTGGTTTGGCGTGTGTGTGTGTGTGTGTGTCTATGTGTGTGTTGTGTGTGTGTGTGTGTGTGTGTTGTGTGTGTGTGTTTGTGTGTGTGTGTGTCCACGAACACACACCTTTGTTCAGTGTGTGTGCGTGCGGCATGTGTGTGTATGTGTGTGTCTGTGTGTGAATATACTGTGTATTCACATTAAATAACACATCCAAATAAATATAAATGGTTTATCATCACGTGTGTGTTATAACTGGGATTGTAACACCAAGATTTACGATGATATGACATTCTTCTTCATAACTATGTATTGTTATTATTATATTATAATATTCTAACTTATATTTACAGCCACTTTGACAGAGGCATCAACGACTGGCTGTGCAGGTGAGTTCTCCCAACCCCCCAAACACCGTATATAACACCCTGCTTCCCATTACACGACACCACATGAACCCTAATGTTAGATCTAGAAGTTCGACAACAACGCTACAGCCGAACGTCCGGTTGGGCGGGAGACCTGGGATGTTCAATCAGACCTGAGGTGTTCATCTTCAAGTCTTATTTGTGAGACTGAACATGAGCCCTGTAGCTAACCATTTGACCACATTGTCCTCATAAAAAGGTACGTTTACGACTACATCGGCGGCGACCACAACAAGATCTTCAAGGAGCTGCTGGCCACCATGTGCACCTTCGCCGTCACCACGCTGTGGCTGGGCCCCTGCGAGCTGGTCTACATCTGGTCCTTCTTCAACTGCTTCGGCCTCAACTTTGAGCTCTGGGTGGCCAAGTTCTTCTCCCTGCCCCCCTTCTCCACCGTCGAGGTGAGTACCGCTTCATAGGCGTGGTACAAAACAGAAATCGGAACTAAAATCGGAATTCGCGAAATTAAGACGCAAAAAAAACATTGAGAATTTGTGACCTGCGTTTGTCTTGATTCCGATTTGGAAACATTAACATTACGTCAGCGGTCTGACGATTTCACAGAAAAAGACAAAAATAAATCATTTCCCAACACAACGGTTCCCCTTTAAGATATGATAACAACTTTGTTAACCGCCTTAAAAATATGATTTGTAAATAATTATTGTTTTTGTTCATTATTATTGTTACTTTTCTATTAACTTATCTCAATCCATGCATTTTACCGCCATTGGTGACTGCTGCGTGTTAATTAATTGTTAATTAATTATTTGTTAATTAATTAATTGTTATTAATGTACACGGAACAATAACACTGAAACTCAAGTAATAAGACAAATAAAAGTTATAGCAATATACCTTTGTGGAGTGTGTGTGTTTGCTGGCTGGTTTAAACAGCCTCACCTGGTCCTGGCTGATTAGTCTGGGCCAGGTGAGGCTTCTTAAACCAGCCACCAAACACACACACACACACACACACACACACACACACACACACACACACACACACACACACACACAAAGACATGACAAAAAAACGGAAAACCCGACAAATTCAAAGTCGTCCTTCTCATAAAAAAGCACATAAAACAAACAAACTGCAAATTACATTATAAACTAAGCAAACAAAAGTACATTCAAATGTACATGAACCTTTTTAGAAACATTAACGTCACTAAGGAGCATGGAAGGGTGCAGACACTGGGGTTTGAACCCAGAACCCAGAGAACATAAGAAGTGTGTATGATTATGACTCCAACACGACAATTGCAACCACATACTATTTAATAATAACTGTTAATTATTCAGTGAAGGATCCCCATTGGCTGACAACACTGGAGAGGTCTAGTCTTCTTTGGCGTCCACATGTAGCGCAAACAAAACAACCCAAACTAACGAGTGAGATAACTAATGAGATAAATGGTAAATAGATTGCATTTATATCATCGCTTTTATCCAAAGTTCTTCACAGTATCGCCTCACATTCACCCATTCATCCACCGACGGTGGTGCCAACCATGCAAGGTAACAACCAACACGTCAGGAGCAGGTAGGGTTAGGTGGTGTCTTGCTCAGGGACACCTCCACACTTAGCTAGGAGGAGCAGGTAGGGTTAGGTGGTGTCTTGCTCAGGGACACCTCCACACTTAGCTAGGAGGAGCAGGTAGGGTTAGGTGGTGTCTTGCTCAGGGACACCTCCACACTTAGCTAGGAGGAGCAGGTAGGGTTAGGTGGTGTCTTGCTCAGGGACACCTCCACACTTAGCTAGGAGGAGCAGGTAGGGTTAGGTGGTGTCTTGCTCAGGGACACCTCCACACTTAGCTAGGAGGGGGAGGAGCCCGGGGATCAAACCAGCAACCTTCCTGTTGCCAGACAACCGCTCTTATACCTCCTGAGCTACAGCCGCCCCATAACATCTCAACAGAATGTTTTTCCTTTGTTTTTCTTTTCTCCTTATTTGGCTCCTCCTCCTCCTCCTCCTTCTCCCACCGCAGGCTTCCCCTTCTCCACGGCGTCGGTGCTGCTGGTCACCTACTGTGGCGTGCAGCTGGTGAAGGAACGGGAGAGGAACCTGGCCCTGCAGGAGGAGCAGGACGCGGCCAAGACAGCGGAGAAAGAGAAAGCGGAATAAAAAACGGACGAAAAAGGGAAACTCGATTCTTTTTTTTTCTTCATCATTCAGAGACTTTGTCGACAACAAGCCCCTCGTACAAAACGCACCACCGCTGGCTCGCTCGCTGGCACCGGGACAGCCCGTCAACCCAACACATCTCCAATTTCTATTGTTATTTTTTTGTCGGAAGAAAGATAAATTATGAGAAAATATCTGAAACTGTCTTGTATCCTGAAGTGCACTTTTTGAAGATAATCGTAACCGTGGCGACGGCGTTGTCCGGAAGGCCTCACCTGCCCAACGGTTGAATTTTTGTATTCATCCAAACGAAACGAAAGGATTGTAACCCAAACTTGCCTGCCTTATACATTTTGTACGATAAGAGATAATATATTGGCTACTAATACGACTTGTATTGAATGTTTTTAATGAGAAGGCACAGGGGAGCGGGACGTGTGGTCTTCTGTCGGTTTTTGTTTGTTGACAGCGTCGTGAATATTACAAATGTTTACACCTTGCTTCGCCTTTCCTCGTCGCTGAACGTGGACACACAACTGACACGAGGAGCTGATTGTAGGTTATTTATATCCGTGAAAGTTAGGTGAAGTATTTGCCAAACATACTCACCGCATACGCAGTGCCGATGACAATATGCCTGACGAGACTAGGGCTGCAGAGCGAGCAGAGAACGTATGATTCAGTCTCTAGTTTACAGGATTGACTGTTTTATTTTGGTTCTGTAGTGTAGCACTGAGAACCACAGGGAATAAATAAAAGCAGAGTCTGACGACTGCACCACGACACGCTGGGGTCATTATCTCTCTGCAGGAGATTAGCTTTGACATTTAGTGCCGGCCGGGACACTGGCCGGGAACATAACACAATAACTGACTATAAATGGAGGTGAAGCTCAGCAGAGACGCCTGGTTCTGACTGCATGGGTCTCATTGTCACCAGAATCTGCCAGAATATTTTCTCCTTTGTCATTCAGACGACGGGAAATACAATTTTCGGTTTCAATAGTTTTACTTTATTTGTTTTGTCAAGTAGAGAAGAGATGAGATGCTGCCTGGAGTTTTGAATGGTTGGATTACGACAAGAATGACAGAATAAATTCAATAAAAAAAACTGTTATGTCATAAGTTGTTGATGTCCACTTTGTTTGTGTAAAAATAAGAAAATTCTTCTTCTTTTTTACTCACGTAAAGCCACAATTTCCATGAAAGATATTACACATGCATTACGTTGAAATTCAATAGAAAAACAACACGTTCAAAACTCACGTATACTTTGTGACTCGGTGAGAAATGAGCGGCCGTCACCACCAGGTTGCGCCATGACACCACGTGCTGCTCTTCACAGCCTGTAAAAGCACCAAGACTGAAATAATAAGTTAGATTACCACAAAATACACTCTTTTGTGGTAATCTAACTCATGAATTCCCAATAAAATCGTCAATTCAGTGTCACGTTACTTCTTTGTAATTGCCATATAGGCCTATATATACTTTAAATTCATGTCAAATCCTTTAAGCCACAGTAAGGGCCAGATAAAAGGGCAACATTTGTGAAAAGACGCCTTTAAAAATAGATCTTACTACAATGGTGTGTGATGTGTGGCTCGATTTAATGTTGAGCAACATCTAAAACGGATCTAGTCGTCAGTAAGTACGTCAGACCGGTCACTGACGTGTGTCTCCGTCTGGTCTTCCAGTCGAAGGTTCTAGTAACGTCTCGGCGGGCAGTGGGAAGAATGTAAAAACAGCTAGATCAACAAAATGAAATAGGTAGCATGGCTTGGCTTGGTCACTACCACCACCACTACCACCACCACCCCCACACACACATACATACGCCACTACCACCACCACCACCCCCACACACACATACATACACCACTACCACCACCATTCAGCTGTTTGGATGGGGGGGGGGGGGGGGTTGGGAGGGCTGTTTGGTAGCTACGTCCCTCCACACCCACCATGGACCCCTTCAGCTTCACCGAGACCACTTTTCTATAAATATCCCCCCCCCTGGCTCGCCCCGGCTGACGGCCCGAGACAGCTGGCCGCGAGGAACAGCCAACCAGCGGCGACTAGCCCACAACGACCGAGATCAGCCCCGAAGAAGCCGTTCTCTGCTCTCTGCTGTGCCGGCGAGAGCGCCCATTCCTCCCTCTCTCCCTCCAGCCCTTCCTGAAGACAACCAGAGGAGACAGGAGGAGAAGAAGGAGCACTACCACGGGAACCACGAATATGGCGGCCTTGACCATAGACCCCGTGGAGCAGCCGCGCATGTACCAGCAGACGCTGCTGCAGGACGGCCTCTGCGACCTGCTGGAGAACCGGAAGTTTGTGGACTGCGTGCTGAAGATCCGGGACCAGGAGTTCCCGTGCCACCGGCTGGTGCTGGCGGCCAGCAGCCCCTTCTTCAAGGCCATGTTTCTGTCGGACCTGGAGGAGAGCAAGCGTCGCACCGTGGAGCTGAAGGACGTGGAGCCCGGCGTGATGGGCATGATCCTGCGCTACCTGTACACCTCGGACATCAGCCTGACGGAGCAGAACGTCCAGGACATCTTCATGGTGGCCAACATGTACCAGATCCCCTCCATCTTCTCCGTGTGCGTGTCCTACCTCCAGGAGAAGCTGGTGCTGGGCAACTGCCTGGCCATCTTCCGGCTGGGTCTGCTGCTGGACTGCGCCCGGCTGGCGCTGACCGCGCGGGAGTTCATCTGCGAGCGGTACCCGGTGATCGCGCGCGACCGGGACTTCCTGCAGCTGGGGCCCGGCGAGCTGGCGGCCATCATCACCTCGGACGCCCTGAACGTGGAGAGCGAGGAGGTGGTGTTCGAGTCCCTGATGGAGTGGGTGGGCCACGACAAGGCGGCGCGCTTCAAGGACCTGCCGGAGCTGCTGCAGTGCGTGCGTTTCCGCCTCATACCTCAGAACTACTTCAGCGAGAAGGTGGAGCGCCACCCGTACATCCGCATGAACCCCGAGACCAAGAAGGAGCTGGAGCTCATCAAAGACGCCTACCAGGGGCGGCTCCCCAAACCCAGCAAGCCCAGCAGGCCGGGGGGGGCGGGAGGAGGAGGAGGAGGAGGAGGAGGCGAAGATGAGGAGGAGGAGGAGGAGGAGGAGGAGGGCCTGCTCCCGGGCATCCTCAACAACAACCCTCGCTTTGGGATGTTTGAGACGGAGCTGGTGCTGATGATCAGCGACAAGGGCATGGTGGGCTACGACCCCGTGGGCAACGAGTGCTTCGTGGCGTCCCGGTCCACCGAGATCCCCAAGAGCCACTGCAGCCTGGTGACGCAGCAGAACCAGGTGTTCGTGGCCGGGGGCCTGCTGTACAACGAGAAGGACAAGGACGAGCCCCTGAGCTCCTACTTCCTGCAGGTACGCGCCGGTAGGCCTACCTGGTGGTCCAAACCCCACCACCCCACCACCCTACCCCCCCACCCCGACACCACACACCCCTCCCAGGACACCTAATGGACCCCTTCAATGTTGCCCCCACCATCACACAATGGCTGTTTATATTGTTACATCATATTTGTATTCCCTGTGTGAACGGCATGTCCCACACGGAATATTATATATTAAGTGATGAGTCTGATATATGTGTAGCTTCCATTCCAGTGTGGTTCTTTCATCAACGACGTGAGGTCCATCCAACATGGCGGACTGACTGGTCCACATCTCTGTCCTGTGGTTCCCTTCTCCTAGTTTGACCCGGTGAGCTCCGAGTGGCTGGGCATGCCCTCCCTGCCCAACCCCAGGTGTCTGTTTGGGCTGGCGGAGGCCGAGAACTCCATCTATGTGGTGGGAGGTAAAGAGCTGAAGGAAGGGGAACACGTCCTCGACTCGGTCATGATCTACGACAGACAGTGAGTAGAGAAGAGTAGAGAAGGGTAGAGAAGAGTAGAGAAGAGTAGAGAAGTGCTTTGTAGGAGGAGGGTGGGGGGGGGGGGCGGTTCACTGTAGTGCATTGTTGTGTGTCTACCTACCTAAAGGGAACACATGCATGCAAAGAATGTGTATACATGTACATATACATAATTAATACATGCATGTGGGATACATACACACACACACACACACACACACACACACACACACACACACACACACACACACACACACACACACACACACACATCACACACACACACACACTCACACACACACACACACACACACACACAACACACACACACACACACACACACACACACACACACACACACACAGCACACACACACACACACACACTCCTACACACACACACACACACACACACACACACACACACTCTCCCTTACACACACACACCCCAACACACGCACACACAGAGTTGTGGTCGTGTGTTCGCGTTGTCCACGATTGTCTCATTAATCTGGCATTCGCGTGGTCATTAGCATCAAGACCAGAACCTAAAGCAGCGGTGCTGGTATTTTTCCACTAATCACCAGGAGACAGCCTCGCGCTCTGGAGACACAAAGCAGGTGTCAACATTAGTTTCCCTTTCCTTGTGTCTCTTCCGAAATATCGCTCGACGAATAATAATATTAATAAGAAGAAGAATAATACGCAACCCGACATCTTTGCTCGCTATTTGTGGGTTTGATGGAACAGCACAGCGTGATCTTTTATTCTTGGTGCGTTATCGGTGACGCTTGAGGCCCCCGGGGTCCTTTGTCCCGTCTCTGTTTTGGTCTTTGTCTTTGTCACACGCAGGTCCTTAAACCAGCCACCAAACACACACACACACACACACACACACACACACACTCCTCAACTGATGTAGAAAACTCGAATCAAATAGAAAAACAAAGGACAGCGACAGCAAAGCCATTTGGTTTAGCAGGGTTGGACTCGTAACCGTGGGAACCTGACTTTGCTGAGCTTGACGGACAGGTGCATTGTGGGGTTGCGGGTTACACACGTTGTGCGGGTGCCCACCTCAGGTTTCTCCTCCTCACCCCCTCTGTGCTGTGTTGTCACCCCAGGGTGCCATGGGCGAGTCCATGTCCCGCAGGATCCGCGGCGTCTTCAACGCGGCCAACTTCTGGGCCATCGTGCTGTACAACGTGCTGTCCCTCAACAGCCTGGAGTTCGCCAAGATGGTCGGCCGTCGGCTTATCTTCAAAGGTGGGACGCCTGCCAAGAAACCCCCCGCCCCCCCCCCCCCCTGTGCGTGTGTGTGGTGTGTGTGTGTGTGTGTGTGTGTGTGTGTGTTGTGTTGAGGATAAGCGGTGTCGAGGGAAAACATGATAGCTAGGAGGGGGAGGAGCCCGGGGATCAAACCAGCAACCTTCCTGTTGCCAGACAACCGCTCTTATACCTCCTGAGCTACAGCCGCCCCATAACATCTCAACAGAATGTTTTTCCTTTGTTTTTCTTTTCTCCTTATTTGGCTCCTCCTCCTCCTCCTCCTTCTCCCACCGCAGGCTTCCCCTTCTCCACGGCGTCGGTGCTGCTGGTCACCTACTGTGGCGTGCAGCTGGTGAAGGAACGGGAGAGGAACCTGGCCCTGCAGGAGGAGCAGGACGCGGCCAAGACAGCGGAGAAAGAGAAAGCGGAATAAAAAACGGACGAAAAAGGGAAACTCGATTCTTTTTTTTTCTTCATCATTCAGAGACTTTGTCGACAACAAGCCCCTCGTACAAAACGCACCACCGCTGGCTCGCTCGCTGGCACCGGGACAGCCCGTCAACCCAACACATCTCCAATTTCTATTGTTATTTTTTTGTCGGAAGAAAGATAAATTATGAGAAAATATCTGAAACTGTCTTGTATCCTGAAGTGCACTTTTTGAAGATAATCGTAACCGTGGCGACGGCGTTGTCCGGAAGGCCTCACCTGCCCAACGGTTGAATTTTTGTATTCATCCAAACGAAACGAAAGGATTGTAACCCAAACTTGCCTGCCTTATACATTTTGTACGATAAGAGATAATATATTGGCTACTAATACGACTTGTATTGAATGTTTTTAATGAGAAGGCACAGGGGAGCGGGACGTGTGGTCTTCTGTCGGTTTTTGTTTGTTGACAGCGTCGTGAATATTACAAATGTTTACACCTTGCTTCGCCTTTCCTCGTCGCTGAACGTGGACACACAACTGACACGAGGAGCTGATTGTAGGTTATTTATATCCGTGAAAGTTAGGTGAAGTATTTGCCAAACATACTCACCGCATACGCAGTGCCGATGACAATATGCCTGACGAGACTAGGGCTGCAGAGCGAGCAGAGAACGTATGATTCAGTCTCTAGTTTACAGGATTGACTGTTTTATTTTGGTTCTGTAGTGTAGCACTGAGAACCACAGGGAATAAATAAAAGCAGAGTCTGACGACTGCACCACGACACGCTGGGGTCATTATCTCTCTGCAGGAGATTAGCTTTGACATTTAGTGCCGGCCGGGACACTGGCCGGGAACATAACACAATAACTGACTATAAATGGAGGTGAAGCTCAGCAGAGACGCCTGGTTCTGACTGCATGGGTCTCATTGTCACCAGAATCTGCCAGAATATTTTCTCCTTTGTCATTCAGACGACGGGAAATACAATTTTCGGTTTCAATAGTTTTACTTTATTTGTTTTGTCAAGTAGAGAAGAGATGAGATGCTGCCTGGAGTTTTGAATGGTTGGATTACGACAAGAATGACAGAATAAATTCAATAAAAAAAACTGTTATGTCATAAGTTGTTGATGTCCACTTTGTTTGTGTAAAAATAAGAAAATTCTTCTTCTTTTTTACTCACGTAAAGCCACAATTTCCATGAAAGATATTACACATGCATTACGTTGAAATTCAATAGAAAAACAACACGTTCAAAACTCACGTATACTTTGTGACTCGGTGAGAAATGAGCGGCCGTCACCACCAGGTTGCGCCATGACACCACGTGCTGCTCTTCACAGCCTGTAAAAGCACCAAGACTGAAATAATAAGTTAGATTACCACAAAATACACTCTTTTGTGGTAATCTAACTCATGAATTCCCAATAAAATCGTCAATTCAGTGTCACGTTACTTCTTTGTAATTGCCATATAGGCCTATATATACTTTAAATTCATGTCAAATCCTTTAAGCCACAGTAAGGGCCAGATAAAAGGGCAACATTTGTGAAAAGACGCCTTTAAAAATAGATCTTACTACAATGGTGTGTGATGTGTGGCTCGATTTAATGTTGAGCAACATCTAAAACGGATCTAGTCGTCAGTAAGTACGTCAGACCGGTCACTGACGTGTGTCTCCGTCTGGTCTTCCAGTCGAAGGTTCTAGTAACGTCTCGGCGGGCAGTGGGAAGAATGTAAAAACAGCTAGATCAACAAAATGAAATAGGTAGCATGGCTTGGCTTGGTCACTACCACCACCACTACCACCACCACCCCCACACACACATACATACGCCACTACCACCACCACCACCCCCACACACACATACATACACCACTACCACCACCATTCAGCTGTTTGGTTTTGGGGGGGGGGGGGGGGCTGTTTGGTAGCTACGTCCCTCCACACCCACCATGGACCCCTTCAGCTTCACCGAGACCACTTTTCTATAAATATCCCCCCTGGCTCCCCCGGCTGACGGCCCGAGACAGCTGGCCGCGAGGAACAGCCAACCAGCGGCGACTAGCCCACAACGACCGAGATCAGCCCCGAAGAAGCCGTTCTCTGCTCTCTGCTGTGCCGGCGAGAGCGCCCATTCCTCCCTCTCTCCCTCCAGCCCTTCCTGAAGACAACCAGAGGAGACAGGAGGAGAAGAAGGAGCAATACCACGGGAACCACAAATATGGCGGCCTTGACCATAGACCCCGTGGAGCAGCCGCGCATGTACCAGCAGACGCTGCTGCAGGACGGCCTCTGCGACCTGCTGGAGAACCGGAAGTTTGTGGACTGCGTGCTGAAGATCCAGGACCAGGAGTTCCCGTGCCACCGGCTGGTGCTGGCGGCCAGCAGCCCCTTCTTCAAGGCCATGTTTCTGTCGGACCTGGAGGAGAGCAAGCGTCGCACCGTGGAGCTGAAGGACGTGGAGCCCGGCGTGATGGGCATGATCCTGCGCTACCTGTACACCTCGGACATCAGCCTGACGGAGCAGAACGTCCAGGACATCTTCATGGTGGCCAACATGTACCAGATCCCCTCCATCTTCTCCGTGTGCGTGTCCTACCTCCAGGAGAAGCTGGTGCTGGGCAACTGCCTGGCCATCTTCCGGCTGGGTCTGCTGCTGGACTGCGCCCGGCTGGCGCTGACCGCGCGGGAGTTCATCTGCGAGCGGTACCCGGTGATCGCGCGCGACCGGGACTTCCTGCAGCTGGGGCCCGGCGAGCTGGCGGCCATCATCACCTCGGACGCCCTGAACGTGGAGAGCGAGGAGGTGGTGTTCGAGTCCCTGATGGAGTGGGTGGGCCACGACAAGGCGGCGCGCTTCAAGGACCTGCCGGAGCTGCTGCAGTGCGTGCGTTTCCGCCTCATACCTCAGAACTACTTCAGCGAGAAGGTGGAGCGCCACCCGTACATCCGCATGAACCCCGAGACCAAGAAGGAGCTGGAGCTCATCAAAGACGCCTACCAGGGGCGGCTCCCCAAACCCAGCAAGCCCAGCAGGCCGGGGGGGGCGGGAGGAGGAGGAGGAGGCGAAGACGAGGAGGAGGACGATGAGGAGGAGGAGGGCCTGCTCCCGGGCATCCTCAACAACAACCCTCGCTTTGGGATGTTTGAGACGGAGCTGGTGCTGATGATCAGCGACAAGGGCATGGTGGGCTACGACCCCGTGGGCAACGAGTGCTTCGTGGCGTCCCGGTCCACCGAGATCCCCAAGAGCCACTGCAGCCTGGTGACGCAGCAGAACCAGGGTGTTCGTGGCCGGGGGCCTGCTGTACAACGAGAAGGACAAGGACGAGCCCCTGAGCTCCTACTTCCTGCAGGTACGCGCCGGTAGGCCTACCTGGTGGTCCAAACCCCACCCACCAGCCTACCCCCCCCCCCCCTCCCCGACACCACACACCCCTCCCAGGACACCTAATGGACCCCTTCAATGTTGCCCCCACCATCACACAATGGCTGTTTATATTGTTACATCATATTTGTATTCCCTGTGTGAACGGCATGTCCCACACGGAATATTATATATTATGTTTGAACAGAGTGATGAGTCTGATATATGTGTAGCTTCCATTCCAGTGTGGTTCTTTCATCAACGACGTGAGGTCCATCCAACATGGCGGACTGACTGGTCCACATCTCTGTCCTGTGGTTCCCTTCTCCTAGTTTGACCCGGTGAGCTCCGAGTGGCTGGGCATGCCCTCCCTGCCCAACCCCAGGTGTCTGTTTGGGCTGGCGGAGGCCGAGAACTCCATCTATGTGGTGGGAGGTAAAGAGCTGAAGGAAGGGGAACACGTCCTCGACTCGGTCATGATCTACGACAGACAGTGAGTAGAGAAGAGTAGAGAAGAGTAGAGAAGAGTAGAGAAGAGTAGAGAAGAGTAGAGAAGTGCTTTGTAGGAGGAGGGTGGGGGGGCGGTTCACTGTAGTGCATTGTTGTGTGTCTACCTACCTAAAGGGAACACATGCATGCAAAGAATGTGTATACATGTACATATACATAATTAATACATGCATGTGGGATACATACACACACACACACATACACACATACACACACAGATACACACACAGATACACACATGCTCTCTTTCCAGCCCTCACACACACACACACTCACACACAGATACACACACACACATACATGCTCACACACACACACACACAGATACACACATGCTCTCTCTCCCTTACACACACACACACACACACACACACACACACTCTCTCTCCCTTACACACCCAGACACACACACACACACACTCTCTCTCCCTTACACACACACACCCCAACACACGCACACACAGAGTTGTGGTCGTGTGTTCGCGTTGTCCACGATTGTCTCATTAATCTGGCATTCGCGTGGTCATTAGCATCAAGACCAGAACCTAAAGCAGCGGTGCTGGTATTTTTCCACTAATCACCAGGAGACAGCCTCGCGCTCTGGAGACACAAAGCAGGTGTCAACATTAGTTTCCCTTTCCTTGTGTCTCTTCCGAAATATCGCTCGACGAATAATAATATTAATAAGAAGAAGAATAATACGCAACCCGACATCTTTGCTCGCTATTTGTGGGTTTGATGGAACAGCACAGCGTGATCTTTTATTCTTGGTGCGTTATCGGTGACGCTTGAGGCCCCCGGGGTCCTTTGTCCCGTCTCTGTTTTGGTCTTTGTCTTTGTCACACGCAGGTCCTTCAAGTGGGGAGAGTCGGACCCTCTTCCGTACGTCGTGTACGGACACGGGACCGTGGCGCACGGCGGCGTCGTCTACGTAATCGGAGGGAAGTCGGAGAGCAAGTACGCACCGCGCCGCAACCCTAACCCTAACCCCTAACCCTTTATCTCGGTTATATAAATACAATTATTAAGATTAGATTAGACAGGGTACTTATTCATTCGTCAGGGGAAATTGAGTGAAATGGAGTACCATAGATATTATGTGAATTAGCATCGTTTAAAAAGAGGTTTATACCTTTTTGGGGGGGTTCCTTGACTCGTACAGTGAACCTGTTGTTGTGCAGTTCATATGACGTCAGTTATGTAATACCGAGCCATACATTACTAAGATTCCTCAATTCCCTCCTCTTTGTATCGGAATTGCCTTTTGTTTCCCAAAATCAGTATTTGTCACGTATGAGCAACTTTCAGACAATAAAGTCTGTGAAGCGTTCTACTTTTGACTTCGCTGACAGAAAGTTGCTCATACAAGACCTTGTATGTCACCTCTAGGGGGTGACATACTGGGAAGTTTATCACCATTAAATACAAATAAGGATAAGATTGTATTCTATTCTCGTGAGGGATTTGCGAAAAAAAGAGGTAAAGTCCACTTTGGCAGGGCTGCTGCCACAAGGCCACATGAGGTGGCTTTGTCCGCGGCTCCTCCAAAGACACAGGCAGTCGTGGTGTTGAAAGTCTGGTTTATTGTAAATGTTGGTAAAATGACATGACATGGATCAGACGGTTCGTGCTAGCATGCTAGTGCTCTATGGGTGTGTGTGTGTGTTGGTGGCTGACTTAACCTGTGATGCACTGATTAGCCAATGCACCACAGGCGTGCAGCCCCCCCCCCAGACTCTAACTGGGCCAGGTGAGGCTGTAGCCCCACCCATCCCAGACTCTAACTGGGCCAGGTGAGGCCAATTAAGCCAGCCACCAAACACACACACACACACACACACACACACTCCCACATCCGCGTCGTTGCTTGTGTGGCTAAGCGAATTCCTCCATGTCTCTGCCCGTTGTTCCAGGAAGTGCCTGAAGAGGGTGTGCTCCTACGACCCGCGCAAGTTTGAGTGGAAGGACCTGGCCCCGCTGAAGAGGGCCCGTTCGNNNNGGTGGGGTGGGGTGTGGGTGGTGGGGTGGTTTGGGAGGGCTGTTTTTTTGGGTAGCTTAGCGTCCCTCCCACTCCGACACTCATGGACCTTCGCTTCAAGGCTTTGTGCACGAGACTCGACTTTTTCTTATATATTACCTGGCTCCCTCGCCCTTGGGTCTTCGGCCCGGTGACGGCCCGATGGTCATGCTTGGGCTCGCTCTGAGGAACTTCCTGGTGCCATTGACCAGCGGCCTATCTTGTAGCTCCTACAATCGGATGCTGAGATTCGAGCCCTCGGAATAGCCGTCTCTGCTGCTTCTTGTGCTGTGCTGCGGCATGAGCGGCTCGCATTCCTCGCCTGCTTGTGTCCCTTCTCAGCCCTTCTCTGAAGACGAAATCTCAGATAGTGGGGTCATGTGTGTGTGTGTGTGTGTGTCTTGTGTGTGTGTTGTGTTGTGTTGTGTGTGTGTGTGTGTGTTGTGGTTGTGTGTGTGTGTGGTGTGTTTGTGTTGTGTTGTGTTGTGTTGTGTTTGTGTGTGTGTGTGTGTGTGTGTGTGTGTTGTGTGTTTGTGTGTGTGTGTGTGTGTGTTGTGTTGTGTTGTGTGTGTTGTGGTGTGGTGTGTTGTGTGTGTGTGTGTTTGTTGTGTTGTGTTGTGTTCTGTGTTGTGTTGTTGTGTGTGTGTTGTGTGTGTTGTGTGTTGTGTGTTCTGTGTGTGTTGTTGTCTAGTGTGTGTTGGTGTTCTGGCGGCCAGCAGCCCCTTCTTCAAGGCCATGTTTCTGTCGGACCTGGAGGAGAGCAAGCGTCGCACCGTGGAGCTGAAGGACGTGGAGCCCGGCGTGATGGGCATGATCCTGCGCTACCTGTACACCTCGGACATCAGCCTGACGGAGCAGAACGTCCAGGACATCTTCATGGTGGCCAACATGTACCAGATCCCCTCCATCTTCTCCGTGTGCGTGTCCTACCTCCAGGAGAAGCTGGTGCTGGGCAACTGCCTGGCCATCTTCCGGCTGGGTCTGCTGCTGGACTGCGCCCGGCTGGCGCTGACCGCGCGGGAGTTCATCTGCGAGCGGTACCCGGTGATCGCGCGCGACCGGGACTTCCTGCAGCTGGGGCCCGGCGAGCTGGCGGCCATCATCACCTCGGACGCCCTGAACGTGGAGACTCTCGGGTCTGATGTATGTGTTGTGTTTGTTGTGTCGTGTGGGGCTGTGGCGGCATCCGTTATTGGCACCTTTGTGACGCGCCTTGATAGTTGGTTTGAGAGCTGAGTGTGATGCGTGGTTTGGTTCGGAGTGCCTTTGAGTGGAGTGTGGTGTGTCGGCCACGGACAAGGCCGTGTCGCGCTTTTCAGAGGTTGACCTGCCGGAGTCTGCTTTTTTGCCTGCAGTTGCGTGCTGTTTTCCGCCTCATATCCTGCAGAACTACTGTCATCGATAATGGTTGTGGTGTCGGCCATGTTTACCGGTAATATCTCTCGCATGAAACCTCTGCTTCTGAGAACCTTAAGGAATGTGATGCGTGTGTGTGGTGTGTGTGTGTGTGTGTGTGTGTGTGTTCACTATTCTAAACTATACAACACTACACTATTTTTACTAAATGTTCCTTCTGATGTATTGTTATTCTATGAGGCGTAGTATAGTGAATGTAGTAGACATGTTGGGATCCAGGAGGAGGGGGAGGAGGAGGAGGAATACTTTTGGTGAACGATGACGATGCAGCAGTAGGGTCAAGTCTGACGGCTGTGGAAGAGGATCAGCTGATTGAGATGTCCACAGACTCTGTCAGGAGGCATATGTATGACACACAGCCCCTTGTTAAGTTCTGGATGAGTTGCCAGACACAATTTCCAGAGCTTGTTGCCAAAGCAATGAGGTGTCTTTTGCCCTTTCCAACGACCTACCTGTGTGAGAGCGGTGTTTCTACACTGGTGTACTTGAAGAATAAGTACAGGGCAAGGCTTGAACCAGAGAATGATACGAGACTGTCGCTGTCTACCATTTCACCACGAATAGACCGGCTGTGTGGACACACACACACACACACACACACACACACACACACACACACACACACACACACACACACACGGCTGTTAAGTAGAACAACTACACCCCCCCAACACTAGCAGTAGAAGTACTACACCCCCCCAACACTAGCAGTAGGTGGGATTTGCTGCTGGTGATCATGAGGTTAAACTTGAGTCGGCCTCAATTGTTTGTGTGATATTGTATGATCATCATTTGTGACATATTGTGCATTACTTTGTCATCTTCCCTCTTCAGTCGTAGCCCCAGTTTATGTTGATTGTTATTGATCACCGTTACTCCATCAGTTATATTTGAACGTTTTCTCAACATGTCAGCTACATGTCTGTACATTTAAGTCATGAACGTTATATATTGATGTACATGTGGTTCAGTCTGAGATGCAGTACAACTACAAACTGCAATTTCATTTTGTTTTCAATTCTTTAGGACTGAAAAACAACCGTTTTTGTTGTTTGTTACACGGTGGGAATATGTTGATCTAGATTAGTTTGAGGTTTTTAAATATATAAATATAACCAACATGGAAAACCAAATGTTAAAGCTTCCTTCTATCCACAGGCACACACGCAGGCACGCACGGAGGCATGAACGCACACACACGGAGACACGTACGCACACACACACGGAGGCACGCATACACACACACACACGGAGGCACGCATACACACACACACACGGAGGCACGTACGCACACACACACGGAGGCACGCACGCACACACACACGGAGGCACGCACGCACACACGGAGGCATGAACGCACACACACACACGGAGGCACGCACGCACACACGGAGGCATGAACGCACAAACACACACGGAGGCACGCACACACACACGCACGCGCGCACACACACGCGCAGGCGCGCAGGCACATCAGTGGGCCGCGGATTACTTTCTCGTCAGAATGGTGTTCCTGGGACAAAACCAGTTGAAAACCTCTGATCTAAGACATAATGTGTGTATTCTCATACAGCCCATGTGTGTTCATCCAAGCACAAATGTTCATCCAACAGGCCGGTCTTATAGAATAGAATAGAATAGAATAGAACTTCATTAATACATGAAAGCCCAGACAGCTGAGCTTCAATGAGGATTATGTGTCAACATGCAGCACTCACCTTATAATGTTTCCCTGGATTTAGTTTAAAAAGTGTTGTTCTCTGTCTCCAGGAAGAGAGAAGTGTCTCCACGTCGACTTACTTTAGATTGGGTTTGACTTCGTCTGCACTTCCTGAACATGAAGTCATCCCCTCCACACCCTGCGTGGCCCCGCCCCCTCACTCTGATTGGAGGAAACATTTCACGCTCTTTACACACAAGGATTGTGTGTGTGTGTGTGTGTGTGTGTGTGAGTGTGTGTGTGTGTGTGTGTGTGTGTGTGTGTGTGTATGTGTGTGTGTGTGTGTGTGTGTGTGTGTGTGTGTGTGTGTGTGTGTGTATGTGTGTGTGTGTGTGTGTGTGTGTTCACTATTCTAAACTATACTACACTGTAGTATTTGTACTAAATGTCTCTTCAGATGTCTTCTTCCTCATACCAAACATGTTGCTGTCCACACCTCCCCTACCTGTCTTATCTTGTCTGCTCACACACTACTGAACACCTCCACGTAGGTTCCTCCTCCATCCTTTAAAGACAGATTAGCGTCTTGTTTGTACGAACGCCCTGATATGTGATTGACAGGTGGTGGTAGAGGGTTAACATGTGTGTACTGGTGTGTGATTGACAGGTGGTGGTAGAGGGTTACCATGTGTGTACTGGTGTGTGATTGACAGGTGGTGGTAGAGGGTTAACATGTGTGTACTGGTGTGTGATTGACAGGTGGTGGTAGAGGGTTAACATGTGTGTACTGGTGTGTGATTGACAGGTGGTGGTAGAGGGTTACCATGTGTGTACTGGTGTGTGATTGACAGGTGGTGGTAGAGGGTTACCATGTGTGTACTGGTGTGTGATTGACAGGTGGTGGTAGAGGGTTAACTTGTTTCTAATGGAGTCTGTTTCTATCATAACAGGGTTATTTATTCATGCATTTCTCTTTGCTAAATCATCTTCATCTTGTTTGGTCGGATTCTTCTTGTGTTATTTCCTTCTTCATCTTGTCACACCCTTTACAGGCAGGTGTTCAGAAATACCTGCTAGGGAGAGGCACACACACACACACACACACACACACACACACACACACACACACACACACACACACATTTACATTTCGGGCATTTGGCTGGCAGACACACACACACACACACAGACACACACTATAGATATGTTAACAGTACATACTGTTAAAACCGTGACCATTAGATTATCAGCCTTAACTTCCCACCTTTACCTCCCCCACCATCTCCGTGCATCTGAACTTTATTAATCATATTATTAATTTACATTTACATTTGGCAGATGCTTTTATCTAAAGTGATTTACAAAAGGTTTTGTTGAAGGAGACAGCAATATATCACTGTGGTGGGGGGGGGGGGGGAAATGTACATAAAATCTTGTATACAAAATAAAGACTTCTTCTCTAGAAATGGCAGTGGGGGAGGCGGCCCAGCGTCTGTATTGACAAGCGGCCACTGACACACACACTGATGAAGAGGTGAGTTGAGACTCCACTGTTGTGTGTGTAGTAATATCCTCCCTCCACACACACACTGATGAAGAGGTGAGTTGAGACTCCACTGTTGTGTGTGTAGTAATATCCTCCCTCCACACACACTGATGAAGAGGTGAGTTGAGACTCCACTGTTGTGTGTGTAGTAATATCCTCCCTCCACACACACTGATGAAGAGGTGAATGGAGACTCCACTGTTGTGTGTGTAGTAATATCCTCCCTCCCACACACACTGATGAAGAGGTGAATGGAGACTCCACTGTTGTTGGGTGTGGTAGTAAGTGATCCTCCCCTCCGAAGGTTAGTTGGTACCCTGATTGTTGGTAAATATCCTCCCTCCCACACACTGATGAAGAGGTGAGTTGGAAAACTCCACTGTTGTGTGTGTAGTATATCCTCCCTTCCACACACACTGATGAAGAGGTGAGATTGAGACTCCACTGTTGTGTGTGTAGTAATATCCTCCTCCACACACACTGATGAAGAGGTGAGTTGAGACTCCACTGTTGTGTGTGTAGTTAATATCCTCCCTCCACACACACTGATGAAGAGGTGAGTTGAGACTCCACTGTTGTGTGTGTAGTAATATCCTCCCTCCACACACACACTGATGAAGAGGTGAGTTGAGACTCCACTGTTGTGTGTGTAGTAATATCCTCCCTCCACACACACTGGGATGAAGAGGTGAGTTGAGGACTCCACTTTTGTGTGTGTAGTAATATCCATCCCTCCACACACACTGATGAAGAGGTGAATGGAGACTCCACTGTTGTGTGTGTAGTAAATATCCCCCTCCACACACACTGATGAGAGGTGAGTTGAGACTCCACTGTTGTGTGTGAACAGGGTACTTATTCCCATTCGTCAGGGGAAATTGAGGTTGTGTGATGTAATGAGTGAGAAGTACCATATTTCATATGCATTTTATGCTTTTCTCACATGAGTGACCACGATTGATCATTATATGGCATAACGTTTTATAAAAAATACAGAGATCTGACTCTTTAACTCCTCAGAGACTTCCTCATCTCGTCATCTGGTAGGAGTAAAAGAGTTACTCTCCCCTTGACTTAATACGAAAAATATGCTGAACGTATTGATCTCAGTGTGGAACTACACCTGCGTTGGTGAGAGGTAGTGTCTGTGTGCCTCTGAAGTCCTGCAAATTATCAATGACGAGTTCAGAATGGTCTCATCACTGCATGGAATGTCCCGTATCAGACGCATTTCAAATTCAACAAGTATTTTACTAATTTGAGCTGTATGTTTGAGGGTATAAGGCGAGCTCTCAAGACATGTTGCCCTGCCCCAGCTAATTGGTCTCTAGTACGTGCCAAAGAATGTGGGCGCTTTTGGTCTCGCGTTTCGCGCACAAAATCAGGTCTATTTGTTCACGTATGAGCGCAACTTCAGACAATGGTAACACGGAGAGATGCGTGATGTGTGCATACAGCGTGGTCACCTGTGATTTTGGTGCACTATCGCTGCGATCCAACTGCTATACATCGTTTGTCTCCAATCTACCAACGCAGCGCTTGTACACATAGGTGTGTCGTGCACTTTCACATGAGGGTGGGTAGAGGGTTCCATGTGGTTTAGCTAGCCGTTGTGTTACTGTGTAGAGCATGTTTTTATCACCATAAATTTACAAATAAGGATAAGATTGTATGGTTGTATTGTCTCTAGAGGGGTTTGACATGTGTGTTTTGCGATGTACTAGAGATAGTGTGAGAATGACAGGTTGGTGGGTGGTTAGAGGGTTAACCATGTGGGGGTAAAGTCTCGAACCTCTGTGTTGGCAGGGCTGCTGCCTAGTGCTAGATTAGACGGGTGTTAGAGAGGTAGGGGCTTGCTGCCACAAGGCCACATGAGGTGGCTTTGTCCGCGGCTCCTCCAAAGACACAGGCAGTCGTGGTGTTGAAAGTCTGGTTTATTGTAAATGTTGGTAAAATGACATGACATGGATCAGACGGTTCGTGCTAGCATGCTAGTGCTCTATGGGTGTGTGTGTGTGTTGGTGGCTGACTTAACCTGTGATGCACTGATTAGCCAATGCACCACAGGCGTGCGAGTTTTAATTGTCGATCTGTTTCTTATCTGTTTTCCTCGGGAGGCCTCTGAGACGTACTCGCAGCTGTTGTTGTGGGAACCGGTTGCGTCTTCTATCTGGACTGGCGGTCCCACGCAAGGGCTCAACGTGAGACCTTGCAGTCTCTGCACCTCTTTGTGTGGCACGGGAGGCCATGATATCCGTGCTTCAAGTTAACTGTTTGTCTGTTACATCCCCACGCCAGCCCCACCCATCCCAGACTCTAACTGGGCCAGGTGAGGCTGTAGTCCCACCCATCCCAGACTCTAACTGGGCCAGGTGAGGCTGTAGTCCCACCCATCCCAGACTCTAACTGGGCCAGGTGAGGCTGTAGTCCCACCCATCCCAGACTCTAACTGGGCCAGGTGAGGCTGTAGTCAAGCCCATGCCCCTGACTCCCTGAATGGCTGTCTTGGAGGCGTTTCTATGTCTGTTGTGTCTATATGTAAATGCTTCTCTTTCTCCCATGCAAACTGTATATATGCTCTGTGTATGTAAATAAACTTTGAATCATTCCTGGTGATACTGCCTTGTGTCACATTGATTCCCGAGCTCGCTGCTTTGCTACAGACAATCCAGAACCTGAACCTGAACTCCAGCCACAATAGATGACCGCTCGAAACTGCGCATAACATTAATGTGTATTTGTGGTAGTGCATTTACATCCGCGTCGTTGCTTGTGTGGCTAAGCGAATTCCTCCATGTCTCTGCCCGTTGTTCCAGGAAGTGCCTGAAGAGGGTGTGCTCCTACGACCCGCGCAAGTTTGAGTGGAAGGACCTGGCCCCGCTGAAGAGGGCCCGTTCGCTCTTTGGCATCGCCGTCCACAACGACCAAATCTACGCGGTTACCGGGGTGACGGACACGGGCCTCACCAGCACGGTGGAGGTGTACGACATCGCCGCCAACAAGTACGTCAAAGACGAGTTACTCACCTGCGTTTGTTTATTGACCACGATGTCGCCACGATCGTCATAAAAAGATATAAAGCGCTCGGTGAATTCTGACGCATCTTTAGTGGTTGATTGCTGCCGAGATAAAGCAGATTACACAATGATATGTTTACTGGTGTGTGATTGACAGGTGGTGGGTAGAGGGTTACCATGGTGTGTACTGGTGTGTGATTGACAGGTGTGTGGTAGAGGGTTACCATGTGTGTACTGGTGTGTTGATTGAAGGCTGGCTGTAGAGTGTTACCATGTGTCGTACTGGTGTGTGATTGACAGGTGGTGGTAGAGGGTTAACATGTGTGTACTGGTGTGTGATTGACAGGTGGTGGTAGAGGGTTAACATGTGTGTACTGGTGTGTGATTGACAGGTGGTGGTCGAGGTTAATGTGTGGGTGTGCATGATTGACAGGTGGTGGGTAGGGGTTAACATGTTTCTAATCGGAGTCTGTTTCTATCGATATGCAGGGTTATTTATTCATTGCATTTCTCTTTGCTAAAAGTGATTCATCTTGTTTGGGTCGGATTCTTCTTTGTGTTATCTCCTTCTTCATCTTGTCACACCCTTTACAGGGCAGGTGTAGCAGATTACTGCTAGGGAGAGGTAAACACACACTTGAGGTGAACACTCCCATGTTCTTAAGGGCTGAATTTGTGAGAAATCATTGGTGATTGCGTTCACATCAATTCTACAGACATCCTCGGATGTAAATAATTATAATAATAATAAATACGAGAATATTTGTATCATTAACAATTACGTTTCACATGCATAGTCATGATTCTACGAGGCATCGTGATGTCCTAAAATGAATAAAAGCACGACACCAACACTGCAAATGGAAGTGAATAAATAAATAAGCACTAAACTCAATCGCGTGGATATAGACATAGGGCAGGGGGGTCAAACTCAATTTCATCCCGGGCCACATCAGCATTATAGTTGCCCTCAAAGGGCCGGTTGTAACTGTAAGACTATATAAATATATCTACTCTTTATCATATTACATAATTGCTCCTGCATTTGATTATGATTGGTTTTAGTAACTACTTAATAACTACCTCAGAAAGCAGCAGACATTCAAGTGTACAGCCATTGTACAATTTAGGGCCAGACTGGGAACATCATTCAGGCCAGGAAATATAGTCCCAGTGACGGACATAGGGTTGGGAACCGAATCCAAAGTGCCGGGTACTGGGTACCCGAAATTCTTTTTTAATTTCGATTCTGCTTATCGGTTCCTAAAAATAAGATATAAATCTTTATTATTGCAAACAAAGGCTATATGTCTGCAAGGACGTGGCGGCCTACCTCTCAGGACATTTAAAACAATGTATCTGCCAGGACCTGTCTAACGTCACGCATCAACGCAACACTGCAACGTGTCCCATTTGTTTTGATACGAGCTAGCGGTTAGTCAGCAGTGTGGAAAGATGAACCGCGGGAAACGGTCAAAAGTGTGCCTTCACTTTGTAAAAGAAAGCGACGACAAGGCTAAGTGGCCTAGTTAAATGTGGGAAATGGCTGGATTATGGTGGATCTGTCTTCTGTAGCTGGGCAGCGTAGGCCGCGGGGCACTGGGAGCGTCAGGCCCGGGGCCTGCACGGAGTCCGGATAAGCAGGAACTCTGGAACGGAATGGGAATCAATAAAATTCAAACGATACCCAACCCTAGACGGAACATTATAGTTTAGGTACCAGTATGTGCAAACTGTTTGAATTAGACGGCCAGGACACCATGAAGAGTCCGCGGTCTCCCGATGGCCAGTCCGGCCCTGATTTGTACAGGAGCGCAGTTCCCTGAGCCTCATCTCCATGGGGGGCTTCCTGTACGCCGTGGGGGGCTTCGCCGTGGTACCCAGCGAGGCCGGCGAGGAGGCCGGCCCCACGGAGATGAACGACATCTGGAGGTGAAGAAGACCGCAATTCAGTTCCCGTACACCAGGGGGGTCAAACTCATTCGAGGTTGAGGGCCGTAACAGACCCAATGCTGCTTAGCGGGGGCTTAAGTCTTGCAACTTAAGAGCAGTTTAGTCATTACTTGTAGTTGTTTTGGGATTATGGATCTAGTGAAGAAATCAATAAGAAAGAAGAAATCAATCCATTTCATCAAATTGCGTCCAGGGCCTGATTAGACGTTGTTCGTTGATCGGCTACCCTCACCCCTACTGCCTGGAATCATACGAAACGAGAAAGTTTATGTTTGTCAATCATCATTATCTTTCTCTAACACTTGAATGGTTATCGTCAAGGTGGAGTTGTGTGGACATTTTGCAGGACCTACTGACTGTTATAATGGTAAACGTGTGAGCTGTAGCGCAGCCTAATATGTACCGATAATTGTGACTATTAAGACAAACAGACTGACAACGCACACGCAGTGAATATTATAATAAATCATAGGTGGGTACCATAACATACAGTCTAGTGTATGACTGTAAGCCTGCTAAATGTACCCTATACCAATATTAATACATTGCTACCTATAATCGATAGTAATCATCAATTATGATGCATACATACTTTACAATTCATAAGTGGAACTCTCAATACATATCAAGGATACACTAGTAGACTACACATGACTAATATACACCAATATACAGCATCATATACATCATGTGATCTCTTAGTGCACATATGACATCACGGTGACTTACACCATCAATCAATATACAATACCTCATATAGCCATTACAATATAATGAAGTTGATGGAGCAACAGTTAAAGACTGACTTTTATCATACCTATCTTCTAGAATTATCATATTATTAATTTACATTTACATTTAGGGCATTTGGCAGATGCTTTTATCCAAAGCGACTTACAACGAGTACATTTATTGAAGGAGACAGTGATACATATAATCACCACGGGGGCTCCGTTACTTCGCGGTTCTGATGGGGGGGGGGATGGATATCGCTGGATATTGGTGGGGACATGTCCCCAGCGTCCCCACTACATTCTACGCCCATGATAGGCCCTATCAAGATCCACAAGTAGCCTACTCATGTATTTAACTCAACTGTACAATTGAATCTGCTCTCAGCCGTCTTGTTCTCTATTGTTATTTTTCATTGTTGGTTCTATTTTCTTGACCTTGCTTAGTGTGTACATTGTAAGAGTCAGTGGAGAAACATTCCACTGCTCATCTTACTGGTATGATGTTGCATGTGACATGTGACTGGTTTGGCCGGTGTGTGTGTGTGTGTGTGTGTGCGTGTGTGGGTGTGTGTGTGTGTGTGTGTGTGTGTGTGTGTGTGTGTGTGTGTGTGTGTGTGTGTGTGTGTGTGTGTGTGTTTTTCCTGTTCTTTTCCCCTCAGATATGATGAGGCTGAGAGGAGCTGGAACGGGATTCTGCGGGAGATCAGCTACGCGGCGGGAGCGACCATACTCTCCGCTCGCCTCAACATCCTCCGTATGGACAAATTATAAGATAAAAGTCTCCAAAAGTCTCCAAAAGTCTCCGAAAGTCTCCGAAATGCTCACCATCCTGTGTTCACTTTGTTTCTGATGGACATAGTGTTGAGAATCCACTGATGCGTGTATTGTACAGCAGGGGGTGACAAATACCAGATTTAAATGCGGAAGAATGCTGTTCATTATGAGACAGATAGTCATGATTAGAAAACTAACACATTTGTTGTACAAAAACGCTTGGCTCGACTGTTTGTGCATCCAATTTTCTTATACATTGTCACATTGTGCATTCTTTATTACCTTTTTTGTGCTATTTATGGTGTGGAAATAAAAATGACGACATGAACATCAGCTTTAGAGTGCAAAACACGTAATGCAGGCAAACCCACAATGCAAATAGATTTATTGATGTGACTTTGTCTTCAATGATATCTCCATTAATAATTCCATATACTGTACATTCGGATTAAGGTATTTTACAATATTTACATCAAATGTACATAGCAACAAACAAACAGAAGTACGCAAGTCGAAAACAAGTACACAGAGACAGCGTAAATACACATGCTACGTTGTAAACATTGCGTTCCAGTTTGACTTCCAAGAACGACAAGATATCCCCATAAAACGTCATAAATCTCTTTATTCAGGCGTATCTACACTTTCCCCCCCCCCACACACACACAAACACACACACACACACACACACACCACATTTACACACACACACACACAGCGTGTGACTTTAGGTCTGAGGTACTCTTAACTTGCACACTCCACAGGCTACAGAACAGCTAATCTGCTCAGCATAATGCCCCCACAATGAGACTTATGTCATTATGTTAAAGGTTTCCTTTACATAAAACATTAAATCAATCAACATTAACAGGAGATGAGTCCACGGGAAGAACAGCCATTATGTTTTACGGACATTTTGGCCGGTACTATTTTACATCAAAGTGGCGCAGTAGAAATGACAGTTAATTTAAATGGAATAGAATTGAGTAGAGCTTAATAGAACAACAGAGACGAGTCGGACAGATCAGAACAGAGTATAGTAAAATAGAAACAAGTAGAAGTGAATAGAACAGAGAAGAGTACAGGAGAATAGAATCGCGTACAGTAGAATACAACAGAACAGAGAAGGGTGTCGTAGAATACAAACAAGTAGAATTGAACAGAACAGAGAAGTGCACAGCAGAATAGAATCGAGTATTGTACAACAGAAAAGAGTACAGGCGAGTATAGTATAGAACAGAACAGAACAGAACAGATGAGAGTTAGAATAGAACAATATAGAGTATAGTAGAATGGAACTGAGTCGAGTACAACGTGATGATAAACACATTTACCCCGCCGCCCCCCCCACTCCCCTCATACACACACACAGCGGGGCGAGTGGACTCCTAATAGAACCCAGCTGGTGCCGGCGGTTCTGAACCCAGGATGACGTGAGGGACCGAAGAGAGAGAACCGTGCTCTCAAGAGGCAAATAAAAGAGAGAGAGAGAAGAGAGAGAGAGAGAGAGAGAGAGAGAGAGAGGAGAGAGAGAGAGAGAGAGTGCTATTGCTACTTAGCTCTCCCTCTCCTCTGGAATGTTATCCGGTCGTAGCTCACAGACACAAGCAGCTCTCATATAAAGCTGTCATGATACACATACAGTATATCGCTGGGCTGTAGGTTCCTACCCGTAGTCACATGGACGCTGTGCTGCTGCCGAGCCTAATTGATCGCTTCATGCGATGACCACTAGGTGTCAGCGATCGGTCGATCGATAGGTCGGGTCAAAAGGCTTCGCGCTCCTCCTGCGTAAACGCACGGCTGGTACAAGACGCCCACCTCCCAAATCAATACACCGCCACCGCCGCCGCCACCGCCACCGCCGTTTCGCTCTGCAGCATCGCACGCAAAATGTCAGACTTTTTCGACCCCTCCCCCCAATCTATTCAACCCAAGAGGTATAAGAGCGGTTGTCTGGCAACAGGAAGGTTGCTGGTTTCGGATCCCCGTGCTCCTCCCCCTCCTAGCTAAGTGTCGAGGTGTCCCTCAGCAAGACGCCACCTAAACCCTAACTGCTCCTGACACCGCCGTCAGTGTATGAATGGGTGAATGTGAGGCAATACTGTAAAGCGCTTTGGATAAAAGCGATATATAATGAAAATCCATTTACATACTTTATGGCAGATAATAGCGATTCCCTTCTTTAACCCGATATTCATCTCGATAGCTCGATCTCCTGTTTGTTTTGGTGTTGAATTGCGATCGAAACAGCAACAAGTCCGCCTTTTAAAACGACCAAACCAAACCAAGCCCAACGCAAGGTGTCATCCTGGTGGCACCAGACCTCCCTCGGGTGTCTCGGTGTGGCGTGGCTTGACGTGGTGGTGCTGGTGGCGGTGGAGGAGGAGGAGATGGAGGAGGAGGGAGATGGAGGAGGCGGAGATGGAGGTCTTCAGAGGGCCGACAGGTTCTCCTGGCAGGTGGAGGAGCGCCGGGTGCTGGGGCTGCACTTGGTCAGCAGGGTGATCTGCGTGCTGAAGTTGTTGCCGTTGCTGCTGCCGACGGTGGAGGCGGGCGGCTGGTACTTGGCCGTGTCGGCGGCGCTCAGGAACCGCTGCAGCGTCCACCGCCGCCACTTCCGCCGCACCTCCGACTGCACCTGCGAAAGGTACGCAACGGTGGTGGGGGCGGGGCAGGGGGCGGGGACAAAAGATGGGGTTTAGATAAGATGGGATACTGTAAGTACAGGACAGTAAAGGCCTCTGTATGCTCCTTCCGAAATGTTCTTCTGTTTTCGTTCGTTTGCCGAGGGGTCGCTGTAGTTCGGAAAAGTCACGACAGTAACAACATTTCTTTCGACAAATGTACTTCTTGTAAGTCGTTTTGGATAAAAACATCTGCCGAATGCCCAAAATGTAAATGTAGCATCGTTAAGAAGAGAGTAATACATGAAATAAAGTATACAATAAGAATAAATAGATTGGATGAATCATCTCAAAAACACCCAAGAGTGTCTTGAATGTTTTGGTCGCTGTATGCTAATGACTCACACTTGTATTTTTTATACTTTTCGAATGATGGATTTATGATATAATGTATAAACCTTCCCAAGTGAAAAGGATAGGATTGAGTTCATTGAGTCCTATTTTTTGGGTGAAATATTAACGTAGCATAGCTCGCTGCTACACACCACATAAACGTGGCTTTCCAATATGAGGACACAGGCAGGGTGTCGAATAATCCCGTTTATTGTCGTTTAAGTTAAGAAGAAATGGCAGACAGAGCAGGTGTGTGTGTGTGTGTGTGTGTGTTGATGGCTGGTTTATCCTGTGGGCCTTGATTAGGCGATGCACCACAGGTGTACTGTGCAGCCTCACCCCACCCCCAGATTTTCTGCCTGGGCCAGGTGAGGCTGCTTGAAACCAGCCACCAAACACACACACACACACACACACACACACACACACACACACACACACACACACACACTCCACAATTAGTTCTAGTCGTTAAAACAGCGATTTCCGATCCTACCTCTCCGTTCAGAAAGCAGTACAAGACGGCAACAATGAAGCCCTGAAGGAGAGACAGGCAGAGAGAGAGAAAAGTCTTAAAAAGGAATTCACCAGAGAGACACACTCCAAAAATACTTCACGACACCTTATCAATATCCCAGAACACTTTCCCTTCCTTCCTCTCAGGGAAATGGGAAAAAGACTCGTCGAACGAGGCTTCACTTAATGTGGCCGACACCCTAGCCGTTGGCCGGCGTTGCGCTGCTGTCAGAGTGTGTAAATACAAACTAACGAACGCATTCACAACACTAATCTCTCCTTAAACACGTGACAACACACGTCTTCTATTTAGAGGATTTGGAAGAGCGCGAGAGCGCAACACTCAACGTTCTTTAGCCATCCATCATCAAGATAAAGGCAACGGTGTCCGTGTGTGTGTGTGTGTGTGTGTGTCCATGTGTGTGTGCATGTGCGCATGCGTGCGTGTGCGTGTGTCCGTGTGTGTGTGTGTGTGTGTGTGTGTGTGTGTGCGTGTGCGTGTGTGTGTGTGTGTGTGTGTGTGCGTGTGTGTGCGTGTGTTATGGAATAGAATTGAGTAGAGCTTAATAGAACAACAGAGACGAGTCGGACAGATCAGAACAGAGTATAGTAAAATAGAAACAAGTAGAAGTGAATAGAACAGAGAAGAGTACAGGAGAATAGAATCGCGTACAGTAGAATACAACAGAACAGAGAAGGGTGTCGTAGAATACAAACAAGTAGAATTGAACAGAACAGAGAAGTGCACAGCAGAATAGAATCGAGTATTGTACAACAGAAAAGAGTACAGGCGAGTATAGTATAGAACAGAACAGAACAGAACAGATGAGAGTAGAATAGAACAATATAGAGTATAGTAGAATGGAACTGAGTCGAGTACAACGTGATGATAAACACATTTACCCCGCCGCCCCCCCCCCCCTCATACACACACACAGCGGGCGAGTGGACTCCTAATAGAACCCAGCTGGTGCCGGCGGTTCTGAACCCAGGATGACGTGAGGGACCGAAGAGAGAGAACCGTGCTCTCAAGAGGCAAATAAAAGAGAGAGAGAGAGAGAGAGTGCTATTGCTACTTAGCTCTCCCTCTCCTCTGGAATGTTATCCGGTCGTAGCTCACAGACACAAGCAGCTCTCATATAAAGCTGTCATGATACACATACAGTATATCGCTGGGCTGTAGGTTCCTACCCGTAGTCACATGGACGCTGTGCTGCTGCCGAGCCTAATTGATCGCTTCATGCGATGACCACTAGGTGTCAGCGATCGGTCGATCGATAGGTCGGGTCAAAAGGCTTCGCGCTCCTCCCTGCGTAAACGCACGGCTGGTACAAGACGCCCACCAAACCAACCCAGGACAAGCACGACAACAACCTAGGACCCAAGTGAAGGCCCAAAGAAGGCACCAACAAGGCAAGCCACACCAACATAACAGAACATACACACAAGGCACCACACCACGAACATCACAGACCCCCCGAAGAACACTAACCGCACACACACAGCGACACACACACACACACACACACACAAAGGCACACACACACACACACACACACACACACACACACACACAAACACACACACACACACACACATACCACACACACACAACCACACACACATCACACACACACACCACACACACACACACACACACACACACACACACACACACACACACACACAATAACACACACACACAACCAATACCCACCACAAAAAAGATGACCACTAGGTGTCAGCGATCGGTCGATCGATAGGTCGGGTCAAAAGGCTTCGCGCTCCTCCTGCGTAAACGCACGGCTGGTACAAGACGCCCACCTCCCAAATCAATACACCGCCACCGCCGCCGCCACCGCCACCGCCGTTTCGCTCTGCAGCATCGCACGCAAAATGTCCGACTTTTTCGACCCCTCCCCCCAATCTATTCAACCAAGGTATAAGAGCGGTTGTCTGGCAACAGGAAGGTTGCTGGTTCGATCCCGGGCTCCTCCCTCCTAGCTAAGTGTCGAGGTGTCCCTGAGCAAGACACCACCTAACCCTAACTGCTCCTGACACCGCCGTCGGTGGATGAATGGGTGAATGTGAGGCAATACTGTAAAGTGCTTCGGATAAAAGCGAGATATAAATGAAAATCCATTTACATACTTTATGGCAGATAATAGCGATTCCCTTCTTTAACCCGATATTCATCTCAATAGCTCGATCTCCTGTTTGTTTTGGTGTTGAATTGCGATCGAAACAGCAACAAGTCCGCCTTTTAAAACGACCAAACCAAACCAAACCAAACCAAACCAAGCCCAACGCAAGGTGTCATCCTGGTGGCACCAGACCTCCCTCGGGTGTCTCGGTGTGGCGTGGCTTGACGTGGTGGTGCTGGTGGCGGTGGAGGAGGAGGAGATGGAGGAGGAGGGAGATGGAGGAGGCGGAGATGGAGGTCTTCAGAGGGCCTGACGGTTCTCCTGTGTGTGTGTGTGTGTGTGCGCTCGTGTGTGTGTGTGTGTGTGTGTGTGTGTGTGTGTGTGTGTGTGTGTGTGTGTGTGTGTGTGTGTGTGTGTGTGTGTGTGTGTGTGTGCGTGTGTGTCCGTGTGTGTGTGTGTGTGTGTGCGCGTGGTGTGTGTGTGTGCGTGTCGTGTGCGTGTGCGTGTGTATGTCGTGTGTGTGCGTGTGTGTCCGTGTGTGTGTGTGTGTGTGTGTGTGTGTGTGTGTGTGTGTGTGTGCGTGCGTGTGCGTGTGTGTGTGCGAGAGGAGGGCCGACAGGTTCTCCTGGCAGGTGGAGGAGCGCCGGGTGCTGGGGCTGCACTTTGGTCAGCAGGGTGATCTGCGTGCTGAAGTTGTTGCCGTTGCTGCTGCCCGCCGGTGGAGGCGGGCGGCTGGTACTTGGCCGTGTCGGCGGCGCTCAGGAACCGCTGCAGCGTCCACCGCCGCCACTTCCGCCGCACCTCCGACTGCACCTGCGAAAGGTACGCAACGGTGGTGGGGGCGGGGCAGGGGGCGGGGACAAAAGATGGGGTTTAGATAAGATGGGATACTGTAAGTACAGGACAGTAAAGGCCTCTGTATGCTCCTTCCGAAATGTTCTTCTGTTTTCGTTTGTTTGCCGAGGGGTCGCTGGCAGTTCGGAAAAGTCACGACAGTAACAACATTTCTTTCGACAAATGTACTTCTTGTAAGTCGTTTTGGATAAAAACATCTGCCGAATGCCCAAAATGTAAATGTAGCATCGTTAAGAAGAGAGTAATACATGAAATAAAGTATACAATAAGAATAAATAGATTGGATGAATCATCTCAAAAACACCCAAGAGTGTCTTGAATGTTTTGGTCGCTGTATGCTAATGACTCACTTTTGGAATGATGGATTTATGATATAATGTATAAACCGTCCCAAGTTCGAAAAGGATAGGATTGAGTTCATTGAGTCCTATTTTTGGGTGAATATTAGCGTAGCACTAGCTCGCTGCTACACACCACATAAACGTGGCTTTCCAATATGAGGACACAGGCAGGGTGTCGAATAATCCCGTTTATTGTCGTTTAAGTTAAGAAGAAATGGCAGACAGAGCAGGTGTGTGTGTGTGTGTGTGTGTGTTGATGGCTGGCTTTATCCTGTGGGCCCTTGATTAGGCGATGCACCACAGGTGTACTGTGCAGCCTCACCCCACCCCCAGATTTTCTGCCTGGGCCAGTTGAGGTTGCTTGAACCAGCCACCAAACACACACACACACACACACACACACACACACACACACACACACACACACAACACACACCTCCACAATTAGTTCTAGTCGTTTAAAACAGCGATTTCCGATCCTACCTCTCCGTTCAGAAAGCAGTACAAGACGGGCAACAATGAAGCCCTGAAGGAGAGACAGGCAGAGAGAGAGAAAAGTCTTAAAAAGGAATTCACCAGAGAGACACACTCCAAAAATACTTCACGACACCTTATCAATATCCCAGAACACTTTCCCTTCCTTCCTCCCGGGGAAATGGGAAAAAGACTCGTCGAACGAGTCTTCACTTAATGTGGCCGACACCCTAGCAGTTGGCCGGCGTTGCGCTGCTGTCAGAGTGTGTAAATACAAAACTAACGAACGCATTCACAACACTAATCTCTCCTTAAACACGTGACAACACACGTCTTCTATTTAGAGGATTTGGAAGAGCGCGAGAGCGCAACACTCAACGTTCTTTAGCCATCCATCATCAAGATAAAGGCAACGATGTCCGTGTGTGTGTGTGTGTGTGTGTCCGTGTGTGTGCGTGTGTGTGTGTCCCCGTGTGTGCGTGTGTGTCCGTGTGTGTGTGCGCATGCCCGTGTGTGTGTGTGTGTGTGTGTGTGTGTTGTGCGTGTGCGCTGTGCCCGTGTGTGTGTGTGTGCGTGTGTGTGTCCGTGTGTGTGTGTGTGCGTGTGCGCGTGTCCGTGTGTGTGTGTGTGTGTGTGTGTGCAGATGTGTTTTGCCGTTCTACTTTGCTGAGAAGCCGTGGAAATTTCCACCGCAAACTTGGCGTCTAACGCAGAAGGAGACAGCAGTTGGGAGTCACATGAGGACACGTCGTATGAAACACCGTCACTCAATAACTCTCAATCTGATTTACCTGCTTCTTGCTTTTTGTTACTATTAAGGTATTTAGTTAAAGGGCCCGCGTTCCATTTAGGTTTGCTATTTATTGTCCACCCAGATGCATGAGGGACAGTGCTAAGATGCTGAGATGCTGAGATGCTGTGGCGCCAAGTTGCTGGGGCGATAAGTGGCTAAGGCGCTAAGTTGCTAAGGCGCTGAGGAGGTGCCGGGACGCTAAGGCGCTAAGATGCTAAGGCGCTAAGTGGCTAAGGTGCTAAATTGCTAAGGCGCTGAGGTGCCGGGATGCTAAGGCGCTAAGATGCTGAGGCGCCAAGTTGCTGGGACGATAAGGCGGTAAGATGCTAAGGCGCTAAGATGCTAAGGCGCTACGATGCTAAGGCGCTACGACGCTAGGATGCTAAGGCGCTAAGATGCTAAGGCGCTAAGATGCTATCACGCCAAGATGCTAAGGCGCTAAGGCAATAAGACGCTATCACACCAAGATGTTAAGGTGCTAATATGTTCCGCCGCTTAGGTGCTAAGGCGCTACGATGCTAAGGCGCTACGATGCTAAGGCGCTACGATGCTAAGGCACTAAGATCCTCCAGTATAACGGCAAGATGTTAGGCCGCTAATACATTCAGGTGCTTAGGTGCTACGGTGGTAGGATGCTAAGGCGTTTCCTAGGCGACCGCGTGGCAACACGTGGATAGCGACCGACCTGGAAGGAGCCCAGCACGAGGTCAAACACCATCCTGACGTGCAGGTGGATGTGCTCGGGAACGTAGGCGAAGATGATGTAGTTCATCCCACAGAGAGGGATTAGCAGGAGCGTTGACTTAGCCAGCCGCCTGCACGGGGGAACACAACGTCTGGATTATGTACAGTAGATTATGTATTATTTTGTACATTTACATTTTGACATTATGAAGTAACTGACGAACGACTTAGATTTATAGAATCAGAAACAGAAACAGCTTTATTGGTCTCCGTTTTTTACAAACAAGGAATGTGCTTTTGTGAAATTGGTGCTCATAATATAGAAATTAGAGAATAAAGAATAAAAAATTCTAAATCTATCATGTGCAATAATTCCTCTAACCATTATTATTATTAGTTTTATTACACTTCAATTATTGCCAAATTGTTTTTGCTGACTGAATATGTTGCCGATATATTTGTATACTTACCTACTGTACATTTGTTATTTTATTTTTATAATTCTGTTTATTTCTCTATTGTTTTATTGTATTGCCATGCAACCTCTGGCACAAGAATTTCCTTCAGGATTAATAAAGTTCTATCTTATCTTATCTTATCAAACCGTCTGGAAAAACTAATAACAGAAATGTTGATATTTCGTTTAAAAGGCGCCGATTTTTTTCCAAGAGAGATTAGCCATGAAAAGCCGTTTCAAAATGGTGACTACCCTCTAGTGACATCACAAGTGGAAGTGTCCACCCACGTGTGCGATGGGATAGATCAGCCTACCAGTTGGTACGGTCCACTGGGCACCGATATCTGGTCACCATACATCTGGGTCCACTTGTGACGTCACAAGAGGGTGGTCACGTGACAATTTGGCTTGTAATGGCTGATCGCGCTCACACCTGGCGGGGGGGGAAAAGGCTTACGAGTACTGATTGGATTCTGTCCTTCCGATGTTGGGACAATTGATCTTCTGCTGCAGAATCCGGATGATGCAGACGAAGAGGACAAAGTTGACCTTGGGAGGGAACGAGAGGCACTAGAGGTCACGTACCGCGATGCTACACGCAGAAGCTACTGTAGGTGTAGCGATGCTAACGCCACTAGCAGCGATGCTGAGGACGCCGGCTGCGCGGCGGCGGGAGCTCACCAGTATGGCCAGCAGGATGGGAGTCTTGATGATCCACCAAGGAAGACCTTCGATGATCTCCCAGCACCTGGAGGGGAGGTGGAGGAGAGGTGGAGCAGAGGAAAAGCGGAGGATAGGAGAGGTGGAGGAGAGGAAAGGTGGAGGAGAGGAGAGGTGGAGGAGAGACGGAGGAAAGGTGGAGGAGAGGTGGAGGAGAGGTGGAGAGTTGGAGGAGAGGAAAGGTGGAGGAGAGGAAAGGTGGAGGAGAGGTGGAGGAGAGGTGGAGAGTTGGAGGAGAGGAAAGGTGGAGGAGAGGAAAGGTGGAGGAGAGATGGAGGGGAGGTGGAGGAGATGGAGGAGGTGGAGGAGAGGTGGAGGTGGAGGAGAGGTGGAGGAGGTGGAGGAAAGGTGGAGGAGGTGGAGGAGAGGTGGAGAAGGTGGAGGAGAGGTGGAGGAGAGGAGAGGTGGAGGAGAGGTGGAGGAGAGGTGGAGGAGGTGGAGGAGAGGAGAGGAGAGGTGGAGGAAAGGTGGAGGAGAGGTGGAGGAGAGGTGGAGGAAAGGTGGAGGAGGTGGAGGAGAGGTGGAGGAGAGGAGAGGTGGAGGAGAGGTGGAGGAGAGGTAGAGGTGGAGGTGGAGAAGGTGGAGTTAATGACAAGAAAGATCAGGAGGAATATTGTAAAATAAATGACAAAAAATACAAATTGTTGTTTTTAAGTTTTAAGTACTAAGCGGAGAATACATGAAAACATACCAGACGTCTGGACTTTGTTCAAATGAAACATCAACAACAACAACAACAACATTTTTTCTTCTAAAGTCTGAATCGTACCAATCAACAACAACAACATCTATCTTAAATCAACGTACCCCGGATCTTTCAGGGAGACCTTGGTCACCACCCAGGCGCTGATAAAGATGGCGGGCACCCCTGCAAGCACACAGCTGATGTGATTTATAGAAGCAGACACAACTCTACTGCGCTATCGATAACACCGAGCGCTGCACAAACACAGATAGCCAGGATTCAACCAAGAACCAAACACTAAACGGGGCATCGAGCACGTCTGTTTGCTCAGCCATCTATTGATTTTGTTATAGTCCCGTGATTAAACTAATATAAAAAGATTGGGCAAGCTTATCATTTCATCACGGCAATAGAAAATAAAAACGATTGGTTCCCCCCGTCGAGAACAATGCTCAGATATTCCTTCGCGATTGTATTTTGACCACACTTTAACTATTGTTGAAGAGCATTTTTGTTCAGAAAAGAAAGTGTGCCAACTGCCACAATATCATTTCACAATTATTATTATTATTATTCTAAGCGAGCATTCACACACTCGCTTATAATTTAAGTTTATACGGGCCCAGGTTCGATGTATTACCTATAATATCACACTATGTTGTTATATTATACGGTATATTGCATTATAACCTATAAAACTGCGTCAAACATGCATTAATAGCGGCACAGTTTAGGTCAATATATCTTCAGTGTGTCTTCATTCGTGATATTGTGATGACACTTGACCCTACGGCAGGTGATAACGATTGGCTCTCACCCCAGCCAATCAGGATGTAGCACCAGAAGTACTTCTTCTCGGAGAAGAAGGACACGGCCAACAGGGCGTGGAGATACAGCCCCTCCACCAGCAGCCAGAAGTAGCTGGCCATGATCCCATACTGGAAGAAGACCATCCCAGCCTTGCAGCCCACCTGGGAGAGAGAGAGAGACACACACAGAGAGAGACAGAGACAGAGACAGAGACAGAGACAGATAGAGAGAGAGACAGACAGACAGACAGACAGACAGAGATATAGACAGAGAGAGAGAGAGAGCGCTCAGAACCAAGATGGAACCAAGATGGCCGCTAGGTGAAGAAGGCGCATGGCGGTGAGAGTAATCATGGCGTGTCGCTGGTCGCGAAGAAGAGGCTGAGGAAAGCAGAGCGCCTGCGTCTATCTGAAGCACGGTGTTTAGTTTGCTGCAGCCCAACATAAACAGAGATGTTTTCCTTGGACCCACGGAGGGCCCATCGGGGCCCATCGGGGCCAATCGGGGCCCCTCTGGGCTCCATCGTACTGAAATAACACAAAATGGCGACGCCCCTATTGCCCGTGCCAGTCATCAGAGTATTAATAAGGGTGATAGGTTATCGTTCGCTGGGGACGCGGTGTAATCAATCCTGATGCACATCCGTGGCGTAAAACAACACGACGGAAGAGATGGATATTAATACTCTGCTTTTACAGTTAGCTTGTATTTATTATAATATATTTATTTACTTTATTGGACTTGGTCTTTGAAAGTCTTATCACATGAGGTGCTTTCAATGTTTGCCTCGTGTGAACAAAGAAATCACTGATTCAAACACGGTTATGAACTATGTGACATTATGCATTTTGCACGTGTGTGTGTGTGTGTGTGTGTGTGTTTTGTAGAGGCCTACACGTCAGAGCCCTGAAATCCCATTTTTACTTCCTTTATGACCTTTGACCCATGCCATTTGATTTGTTTTTATTTACATTTTAACGACATAGACTACTCAGTCGTATATGTAGTTTATTGCCGAGTCCTAATCATGTAAATGCTTTTTCACACACACACACACACGCACACACATATGCACACACACACACACACACACACACACACAGTGTATGAGAACGGGTCAAATTAAATAGATTGAAGACCACAAGGTCCTCTAAGCCAATAAGTTTTAAAAACCCCTTTTTCCTGTCCCCACAAAGCATGGAAACATTATGTGTGTGTGTATGTCCCCACAGAGCATGTAAACATACACACGTGTGTGTGTGTGTGTATAAGTAGTGTGTGGGTGTGTGACCAGAGAGAGGACAGTGACTAAAGCAAAGTATTTCCTCTAGCTGCTCTGTATTTCAGAATAACACTAACATCTTGCAGGCTTAGTAATGGACAGGACAGCGGGTTGACTGAGAGAGGGAACGAGAGTTTGCATCCAGCAACGGGAGCACAGGTGGGAATCGAACCCGCGTTCGCTACGAGGCGTGCGCTATCGCCTATGTGGTCGGTCAGCAGCACGTTAGCCACCCAGCAGCGCAGGGTACCATTAAACAGCGTAGCTGCTAAGCTCTCTGACAGCGAGGCTGGGCAGCTGTGTTTGGAACTGTTTACTCTCTGCACTTTAAAGAGGAAGAAGCTTAGCATGCGTGGCGGCGGCGGCGGCGGCGGCGGTCACGGTGATGTCACCATCAATCACCAGCACATACACACGCTATGTGGACGAGACGGACACACCTGAACATGTGACCTATTTATCTCAGGGGTGGGGGAACCACGTAATCACGATGCGGTTATTAATTTGAAACTTTATTGTCCGTCTTGTATTTGTGTTTGTTCGTCGTCGCTATGACGTTTTAAAAAGGGCAGATAACAAGAACGTTGATCGGTGATTTATTGGCAAAAGTCTACCCTGGTGACCGGGATGGGCGGGCGAGAGCGAGCGAGCGAGCGTTCGTTGGTTCGTTCGGCAAACAGGAACTCTCACGGCGTGGCGCACAGGACTCGGATTCGTGAGGAGGGGTTGTTGTTTGGAGGACTTTGGCAAACAGTGGAGCACTTGAACGCTCCTCCGCTGAGTAAACCGACAGACAAAGGAAGCTTTCTGGCCCTCGGCGGACGAGCGATGACAGTCGGTTAGTTTAGCAACTGTCACGCGCCGCGAGCTAAACGTCGGTTAAAAGCAAAGCGCTGGTGGAGTGTCACATGGCGCAAACACGGCGGCTAACGTCGAAGTTATAGTGGGATGTGCGGCCATGGCTCACCGCGTCTGAATAGGACGGTAAAAAGAAAGGAAATGCGACCACAAAGGTCGATGAAGTGCAGGACCTTTTTGTCCCGTTCTCTCACAAAAATAACCGACCGGGTGGAAGCAAACGGCCAGCCGTGCTTTATTATTGACCGTACTTATTTATTTCGCTGAAGCTTTTATCCATCGGCTCTTGGATCTGATTCGTTATATAGTGCATTAATGGGCACATGTTGAACAAGGGTAACGACACGGGTGGTAGACGGTGTGGACATTCAGGATTCAAACCCACAACCCTTTCAGCTTGGAGTGCAACACCCTGACCCCACTACACAATCCTATTCACCCACTGAGCCGAGGGTTTTATTCAAAGCAATTAACCGTGAATCCTCCTCGTTAAACAGGAGGTATCGGAGATTATAGAAGAGCGACAGGTAGAGCTACAGGTGGAGCGACAGGTGGAGTTACAGGTGGAGATACAGGTACAGGTGGAGCTACAGGTGGAGTTACAGGTACAGGTGGAGTTACAGGTGGAGTAAGGGAGCTACAGGCACAGGTGGAGATACAGGTACAGGTGGAGCTACAGGTGGAGTTACAGGTACAGGTGGCGCTACAGGTAGAGCTGCAGGTGGAGCAAAACGGGTGGAGCTACAGGTACAACTAAACGTGGAGCAACAGCTACAGGTGGAGCTACAGGTGGAGCTACAGGTACAGGTGGAGCTATAGGTACAGGTGGAGCTACAGGTACAGGTGGAGCTACAGGTACAGGTGGAGCTATAGGTACAGGTGGAGCTACAGGTACAGGTGGAGCTACAGGTACAGGTGGTGCACAGGTACAGGTGGAGCAAGAGGTGGAGCTACGGGTACAGGTGGAGCAACAGGTGGAGCTGCAGGTGAACCACACCCCCCCCCTCCCCCCCCCGCCCAGCCGGGACCCCGCCCCTCCGGCCTTGCACTCAGCGTACTCACGGAGGAGTTGCACTCGTCCGACTCCTCGGCGACGTACAGAACGACGTCCTTCACAAACACCGACGTGGCCTTCAGGATGAACGACACAAACAGGTTCATGTGGATGTAGTTCCTGGTGCAGTGTAGCTTCCTGCAGATGGGGGGCGACACACCACGGCAACAGAATCGGCGTCAGAATCCGAAAGCGTTTCATTGACGAGGTGAGCTTTCGTGTGAGGAAATTGTCGTGGTTTGTTGTGGCTGGTATATTACAGAATAAATAAAAGATAGAGACAGAAAACCGGCACAGGATATGGAATAAAAACTCGACAATATAAACATGAACTTAGAAATATAGAACGTGAGGCGTATGTTTATATTATTTCTAGTCAATCGAGAGAGAGAGAGTGTTTCCGGAGGAGCTCCAGTTTTGATACACTTGGCTTCATGGCCGCTGGGTTAGTCCAGATATCAACAATGGAGGAAAACAAGTCGTCCACAAAGTGCATTTAACTGCGGCGAGACTAAACAGGGCGGGGGAACTAGAATGTTCCAGCGGTGAGATCTTCTGGGCGGGTTCTCAAAACAAAGCGAATCCATCGCTCGGCACTGGTGGGGGGGGGGGGGACTTGGCATTGTTTAGCATATTGTATGTTCTTAGATGTTGGTACTGCACTCAGAATGACACGTCTGCTCTTATCCCAGATATTATGCAGGCAGCCTGGCAATTATGAAACTCGTTCTATTAACCTTGTAATTATGAATGCTGTAAACCTGCTCTATTCTTATCTTCAGGTACCACAGTGATATATTGCTGTCTCTCCTTCAACACATGGACTCTTTGTAAGTCTCTTTGGATAAAAGTGTCTGATAAATGCCCTCAATGTGAATGTAAATGACATAACATATGTGACCCTGTGGCGGAAACAAGCAACACACACACACACACACACACACACACACACACACACATACACACACACACACACACACACACACACACACACACACACACACACACACACACACACACACACACACACACACACTAAAGGGCGTGCAGGAGTCATAGGAGCGGGAACACACACGCTGTCGTT
>PIJE02002002.1:39629-42129 GCA_002895965.2 Coryphaenoides rupestris | reverse complement strand
TCGGCGTGTCGATTACAATTTTACTGCGCCAGTCTCCAGGGAATGTCAGGCATGTGCCTCTCATGCACTTAAAGACGCCCACATGTTCAGAGGTCCATTCGCAAACTCTGTTCTGGTGTATTTACACCACCTGTCTCCAGCCTCCCACCGGGACGCTGCATAGATCGGCCATGACTTCAACCTCGTTAGGAACCTCCAGGCATTCATCATCTCTCTCTCTCTCTCTCTCTCTCTCCTCTCTCTATCTCTCTCTCTCCCTCCATCCCTCTCTTTCACCCCCAGGACAGCCCTCCTCCTCCGCGGTCAGGTCAATCCCAGTTTCCCATGTGGGTCTCATCAGGAGTTCCCAGAACGACCCACCATGAAGCCTTCATCGTGGCCCTTGACCCCCCTACCCCCCCCAAACCCAAGACCCCCCTCACTGTTCGTCACCCCCGTGGAGTCACGGCCCCGTGGTCGTCTCAGAATACGGCCCGACACGACATGGGAATTGAGGAATGAGATGGAAACTAGGAAACTATTGGCTTCTTTACTGGTGCAAGCCAAAGCTATATGTTTGTGTGGTAAATAGCCAACGTTGACTGTAAGCAGTGAGGCACCTCCAACCTAATGACTGTACTGTAACTGTAACTGTGCAGGACTGTACTGTAACTGTGCAGGACTGTACTGTAACTGTGCAGGACTGTACTGTAACTGTGCAGGACTGTACTGTAACTGTGCAGGACTGCGCGGTCACGTGCACGCCGGCACATGTGACGACATACTGGTGCACGTAGACCAGAGGGCCTGAGAAAGACCACAGAAGACATGCTCCTCTCCCCACCCCAGATGGACAGATGATGGATAGAGTGTATTATTTATGCTCGTATATACTGTATACGTATACAGTATATATATATATATATATATATATATTCCCTTAGACTTGGGAATGTAAGATTACACTGGGGAGATGCATCCTGGGAAATAATGAGGAACTGAGGGAGGAGAGAGAGCATGGCACGAGCGAGAGAGACTGAAAGAGACAGAGAGAGAGAATTCATACTTGTCGTGGAGTGACTTCAGCTAACGGCCTCTTAATCGCCATTGTTTGTCTAATGTATAATTAATCAGCTTCTTTGTTCATTCTCCATGATAGACCAAACAACCAAACAAAATGAGCTGGAAGGGACGGAACCTGAAAAGAACGTTGAAAGTTGTTCCAGATGAAGATGTACTCGTTTGGCTTGTTGATGACGTCAGAAAGCCAGAGGAGAAATGTGTCAGAAATCAACACTGACCAACTGACGAGAAACTGTCCGAAAGATCAGCGGTATAAGATATTTAATTCAACTCATCATTCATTCTTGGCGTTCAAAGGTGTCAGGGCATCGACTGTGTACCAGCGGAGTCCTGGCTAACAGTCATCCAACAGCCGTCGTATAGAATTAAACATCCCAGAGGAGCCAGAGGAGCTAATCGGTGATGCATGACTGCCTCTGAATCCACATGCCTCCACACACACACACACACACACACACACACACACACACACACACACACACACACACACACACACACACACACACACACACACACAGCAACAACAGCAGGCACACTTACCAGCACACAAAGACATGATCTCTCGCTCTCTCTCGCTCTCTCCCTCCCTCACCCTCTCTCTCTCTCTCTCTCTCTCTCTCTGTTGTCTCTCTCCCTCGCTCTCTCTCTGTTTTCTCTTGATCACCCTTGTACACACAGAGGTACGCTTACATCACACATTCTTCATCTCAAAGGGTTAAACTTTCACTAAATAAACCCAAATTCAAATTATTCAAATCCGAAATTGTAATTTTCTCCACATTGCCAGGACTCTGGGGGTCTTACCCATACGGGGTTGGCTGGTCAGGTAGGAGAAGTATTTGGGGCAGGGAATGGTGACCACCTCGCCCAGGCCGGCACTGGGCCAGCACATCACCTTGTCCCACATGCCAGGGCATCCTGGGAGAAAAGAGAGACATAGAGAGAGACATAGAGAGACACACATAGAGAGAGACATAGAGAGAGACATAGAGAGACACACATAGAGAGAGACATAGAGAGACACACATAGAGAGACAGAGAGAGACATAGAGAGAGAAATAGAGAGACACATATAGAGAGAGACATAGAGAGACACATATAGAGAGAGACATAGAGAGAGACATAGAGAGACACACATAGAGAGACATAGAGAGAGACATAGAGAGACACATATAGAGAGAGACATAGAGAGAGACATAGAGAGACACACATAGAGAGACATAGAGAGAGACATAGAGAGACACACATAGAGAGCGACATAGAGAGACACATATAGAGAGAGACAGAGAGACACACATAGAGAGACACATAGAGAGAGACATAGAGAGACACACATAGAGAGAGACATAGAGAGACGACATAGAGAGAGGGAAAGAGAGAGACATAGAGAGAGACATAGAGAGAGAGAAAGAGAGAGACATAGAGAGAGACATAGAGA
>PIJE02002002.1:12129-34629 GCA_002895965.2 Coryphaenoides rupestris | reverse complement strand
TCGACACTACGCTATGAGACCCGAGTCTCTCGACGTGCTGAGCACTCCTATTATCCAGTATAACACACACACACACACACACACACACACACATTCTTGCATGACTCAGAAAAATGGGTCTTGGAGACCATTGTACCAGGACTCCAAGGATGGAATAAAAGGAGGAGGCTGTTGCCATGGTATCAAGAGAGATGGTCCATGGTCTTCAGATCAAGGCATCACGAAGAAACATGCATTGTTACCACAGCATCTTTGACCCCCAGTGTAAAGAACAGCTTCCTATTCAACACTTGTGTCTCTTGCACAATGCAGCTTCTGCAATCAGAGATGATTTGCTGCGCGGTTCTGCGCACATCGCTGCGTCGCTGTGCGCAGTCCCACCTCGCTCGTACCCACAGACTACAGACCCAATTAAAAAAAAAAAAAAGTTCTTTAACACAACAACACTTCAATAAGATAAGATAAGATAAGATAGAACTTTATTGATCCTGAAGGGAAATTCTGCATAGAAACCTCTGGCAATAGAGGAAGAAACAATAGAGAAAGAAACAGGAGAAGAATAATAAAAAATAAAATAACTGATTTACAAATGTACAGTCAGTCCTAGGAGTCCTAGGAGAAGTATAAAGATATAAATATAGGTAAGGTAAGATATTCATCCAGCCCACAGGAAGAGTTACACAACAGACACACCTGCGTTTAACAACAAAGAGTCCAAAATGAGTTGAATAAAATAAGAGTTCTAAGGTACTCACGGATTCCAGGAGGGTGCATGAGAAGAGAGTGGCCAGGACGCGGTTAGAAACTTCTCTTTTCATAATGACACTGAAAGTGTAATGTTTAAAGCCCTGAGAGACAGAGAGAGACAGACAGCCAGACAGCCAGGCCCTCCTGTACTCTGGAGACGCGGACACCCGTCTGCTGGTGCTGCGGTGATCCTCCTCCTCTCCTCCTCCTCCTCCTCTTCCTCCTCCTCCTCCTCCAAACGTCCGTCGACGCGTCGCAGAAACTTCGCGCTTTCACGTCGAGATGACGCAAAAAAAAAAGAGAAACCGAGCGAGATAAGGACGCGCAACACCACGTGGATTCCAAACGGACGCGCTTTTTCATTGACTTTATATTCGACGTTGGCGCTCAGGTGACGACACGAATGGAGAAACGTTCAAGTTGAAGACACTTTGTGTTTTAAGTGTAATGTACAGGGGCCTCGGACCGGCGGGGGGCACTGGGACTGACTACCCAGGGGCCCAAAGTGGAGGAGGGCCCCCCGCGCTAAAAGCCTGAAATTAAAAGTTTGTTTTTATTTGGATTTCTTTTCTTCTAAGTAATTAGTGACACAACGACAGTAAAATTGGTCGGTAAACTGAAATTTGTATCAAAAAGTATAAAACAAAATATACCAGAGGGCCCCTGTCACCCTCTTACATAATAAATACTGAAACAAACATGAAGAACAGAATGTTCTGTTCAGCATGATACTCCAAGTAAACCTCATTTAACCACATAGCAAAAGTATCACATCTTTTGTATGATCTAAATGAAGTTAAAATTAGGTTGTTTTTTTCTCATCCACGCTGGGGAACCCCTATATGGTTTCTATGTGGTTTGAACATTTCTGAGTCATAATTATATACTGAATAATCTGATCAAATGTTTTTATAAATTAAAAAGGTCATTGATTCAACGCAGATGGTAACAACACAATAAAACAGAGGCATATACATGTTATTTGTGTATCATCGTCCATATAATTGTCTCTGTAACAAAATGAATAAAATCTGATTTTCCAGAATATATCTGACCTATTGGCTGATAGACACGACCTTTCAACATAACTTAAAACCACAAAATAAGGGAAATGGAAACTTCATCTGACCACTGTTAACAGATGGAGGATATGACAAGGGGGTTTTTGCTTAGTGGTGAGAAAGTGCTCGCGTGACTCCAGTGTCTGTGCGGGCGCCCTCTGCTAGCCTCACGCTATCTACTCTGCTGCCACTGGGATGGAGTTGAACTTTTTACACATTTACAACCCAAACACTCAACACGACTGCACACATAACCTTTCCCCCCCCCCCCCCACCCCACACACACACACACACACACACACACACACACACACACCCCACATGCAAACAGAGCATAGACATGTTATGGGCCATACATGTAGACAGTATATATGCGCATAAAGTAGAGCTCCATACGTACCCAGCAGGAGGTCCTCCTACTGGGTGACACACTCAGGTCGTTGGCCTCGCCTATCATGGCCGACGACAGGTTCCGCCACAAGCCCCTAGGTCATGTGATTGGAGGTGGACTCCTTCCAGAACCCTCTATGGAGGACAGAAGGCTCATTCTTTCAGTGGCAATTCTAGGATTTGACACACACACACACACACACACACACACACACACACACACAAACGTCCAAAACAGGTCATGCAATGCAGTGCAATGCCCAGCCTTCCAACAGGTGTGCTCTCTCGCTGGGCGCCCGGTAGTGTGAATGACACACAGCAGGAGACTCAAACATAGGCTGCTTACCACTTGTGTTTTCGATCAACGATATCATATTGTTTTCAAGGGCTTTGATTATTCATATTTGTAATTTTTTTCGGGGGGAGACATCCAGAGCTATTCATCAAACCATGGGGGGCGGGGCGGGGGGGGGGGGGTGTGTAGGGTAGAAGTCTCGGTCTAGGCCCGGCCTAACAGCAGCACAGCTTTCATCACGTCCCGTCACCTTTAATCTCCTTCCTCCTCTTCTGAGCGTGAAATAGCGAGATGAAGAACACAATCGCTCTTCTCCGGGTCTTCAGACGACCAGGAAGTGGAAATAAATGTAACGTCAGGCTTTCACTGAGATGAAGCGCCGAAAACATCAAAACGACCGTGTTCGGAGAATCAATGTTACTTTTTTGTATTCCATCCAGAGAACAATGCTGTTTGACACACACACACACACACACACACACACACACACACACACACAGACACACACACCTTCAATCTTCGTCTTCTTCTATTTGATCTCTGTCATAATGAGATGAGACTGCAGCAGACATAATCCCTCCAAAAGTATACCTGACCGATACGTACCTCGGTTGGAAAGCAAAACTCTTCTTTTCTTTTCTTTTCTTTTTTTACCAAACTTCCAAAACAAATCCCAGAAGAATTTAACATATTTTCACACCGTCGGTCAAAGGTTTAAAAGGTAGTGTTAGCACACTTTTATCATGCACAAGGACTTTGGAAGCATTGCCATAAATGAGACATTGGAGCTGTTGCTGTTGGTTATAATTGTGCATCATTAATTATGTTCATTAATAATTCTTAACAAACTTTCCTGAACTAATAAATGGTAAATGGATTGCATTTATATGTCGCTTATATATAGCTGTAGGCTTTATGTATGGAATATAGTATGACATGTAAATATACAATCAGAATGAATGTCTTGTCAGGGGATTGTGGATCTCTCTTCCATCCAGACATAGAGGCCCTAACCACAGACCCAAACAGGCCCTAAGCTATTGTCCTATAGTGGCCTTTATGTGACTTGTTTTCTTGACAAGACAGTATACGTTCCCTCTCTGTCTCTCTCTCTCTCACTCTCTGTCGCTTCTCGAGCAAAAAGAGATTGAAACTGCAGTATCCATACTGTGCATTGTGAGTGAGAACACAATGTTTCAAGTGATGCAACATTGCGTCTTTTATATTTCATCGCTGCCGTGCTTCCACCACTCACCATCGAATGTCGTCACTGAAATCCAAAGTGAATCGACGGTGAGTTATGTGCTCAAGGACACGCCGACGCTGCGGTGAACCGAGCGCCGTTATATCGATTGTTACACAATCACACAATGACATACTGTAATTCCATAGAAATTACACACTTCCTCCTGGGCAACGGGGCGAAAAGGAGCAAACGACCCTTTGCACAGGTCATCAGTAGCAGGGTCAGGTAACTTCCTGTTCCTGTAAATTTAACCTGATGTCGGTTGATCTATGTCTGTCACAGGCACCACCAGTATGATATCTGGTGGGGGCAGCAGTAGCTCAGGAGGTAAGAGTGGTTGTCTGGCAACAGGAAGGTTGCTGGGTTCAATCCCGGGCTCTGCCTAGCTAAGTGTGGAGGTGTCCCTGAGCAAGACACCACCTGCTCCTGATGTGTTGGTTGTTACCTTGCATGGTTGACACCACCGTTGGTGTATGAATGTGAGGCAATACTGTAAAGCGATTTGGATAAAAGCGAGATATAAATGCAATCCATTTACCATTTATGTATATTTACTGGACTAGTTGTGTATTTACTGATGCACTACCAGACCTCAATCCAACAGACCCATACTTAATGTTGTGAGATAAACTGTGTTAATTTTGGCCCTGGCACATCTAAAATGACTCTGGTGGCCCCTGCAACATGAAGAGATCATTTTGAAATTTATAAGTGATTATTTTGTATTACTTAAATCAATACAATGAAACAAATGAGTCAATAACTCAATGCTTTAACTGGAAAGGCTGACAAAATAGGAATGCCATTTACATGTGGGCCCGACACACACACACACACACACACAGACAGACAGACAGACAGACAGGCACACACACACACACACGGACAGACAGACAGAGACACACACAGACAGAAAGACAGAGACACACACACACACACGCACACAGACAGACAGAGACACACACACACACACACAGAGACACACACACATACACAGACACACAGACACACATTCACACACTCGCCCGTGTATTCATTTTCTGTTCACCTTCCGCCCTCTAGCGGTCGGCTAACCAAAGCGCACACGTGAGCACATGTGATGATCCCATTGGCTGCCCGTGTGCACCACGTGACAGGGACACACCAGGAAGTGAAGTTTGGACCATACTACTGCAGAGGATTCTCCCCCTGGTACGTGTTGACTTCCTGTGCGTCTTAATAATCACATGTATGTCTGACCCTCCTATGTACAGCGCTTTGGGTACTGGAAATGCGCTCAATAAATTTTAATTATTATTATTATTATTATTATTATTATGTCACATCTATGACCTGATCAGCTGGTTTCACTGCAGACTAACCTTGTGCTCCCAGAGGAACCATGAGTGATGTGAACCCTGTGCTCCTGGTGGGCTTGGGGTCCAGCTTTGCTTTCTCTGCTCTGTTTTATGGTTTATACCAGGACAAGAGAGAGGAACTGAGAAAGTTAAAAGTATGTGTACTGGGCAGTAAGAACACTTCCCACACCACCCCACACACTGAAAGGGAAAGTACTTGCATCAGTTGAACAACATACTAATCTATTCATTACTTTACTTTTCTTTTCTCCAGGAGATCCCCATCTTCAAGCCAGATCAACATTTGTTAAAACTGCTAAAGGCGACTCCCCGCAAGCGATTCCAATATGTTGCTGTAGAAGGTGAGGCTATGAGATCACCTACGGATCTCAGTGTGTGTGCGTTTTTTGGCTCGTTTCTGAATCTCCAGCTTATGACATCACAAGTGGGAGTGTTGTCCACCCACAACACTCCCACTTGTGACACAAATATCAATACAAATATCACAATTGAAGGGAAAGAATCAGAATATCCACACTATTTACAGTCTTAACAGCAAAACACTCACACCTGGTGGTATAATAGGAGCCCTATAAAACACGCACATTTAAATGCCTACGGGTTTGACTGGACCTGATGTTGGTGTGATTATCAAGGTCTGGTCGAGCCAGATGGGGTGCCGATCGCGAGCAAGTTTGTTCCCCGATGCTTTGGGGTTGTCCAGAAGATAACAGAGGAGGAGCACTGGGAGTACTGGAACTCCCTCACGAAAACATGGTAACGTCCACATGTCCTTTACCCTTGAGCAAGATGCCCTAACCCTACCTGTTCATTGACCTGACCTTTATCTGAATTAACTGTAAATCACTTTTTTTCCTGACAGTTTTAAGCAGCATAAGAGCACTCATTTAGCAGAATACTATTTTAGCAATTTTACTTTCTTACTTTTATCCAAAGCAACACTTTCGATACAGGTCATTAAAGGTACTATATGTAAGAATCACAGATTCCTTCTCATTGCTGACACCTTTGGTTGGGAGGTGAACTGCAGCCTGCTGGAGCTCTAAGTGCATTCATAGTTCTGTGGGTTGAGACAATAACAATCTTAAACTAATTTGAGTTCTAATCATAATTAAACCTTTTTTTTAATTATCCGCACTTCCCACCTGATTCATATATAAAATACATCAGCTCAAAAGCTGTTCAACCACAACCTGCTCATAAACTGGCAATTTAAAGCGAATTGTGCATGTAAAATCCTACATGTAGTCCCTGAACGGATTCATGACTCTTCCATACAAGACCTTTAATCAGCAGGTAGAGGTCTAGGGCCCTAGTAGGCACACATTGGCGTTCGAACCCAACATGTTGTACACTAACTAACTAACATGATCGCTAACCCTCCAGGAACTCCCGGAAAACCAACCGGCAGCAGACCAACAACACGGTTCCCTTCAGTCTGGTGGAGCCGGGCGGCTACACCTCCACCATCGGGGGCGGAGACGACGTCTACGTGAAGGTCCAGAACCCCCTGGAGGCCACGGACCTGGAACTGGACCGAGTCCACTACCGCGTGCGCCGCGTTGCTGAGGCTGGCCTGCCGGGCGCCGTTCTCCAGGGCGCTGAGCGGCGAGCGGGCCGTGGCCAAGGAGGAGACGGAGGAGCTGCTGAAGGTCGGCGCCACGGTCACGGGCTTCGGGGAGCTGGTGCTGGAGGCGGAGTCAAAGGCCGGTGGGTGGGGCAGGAGCGTGATTAGGCTGCAGGCGCCGCGGGACGGCCGCCCCTACGTCCTGGTGGCCACGGACTACCAAGCTATGTGGCGCGGGCACCAGAGCTCCGCCTCCATGTGGAAGTCGCTGGCGGTGGTGTGCGCCCGCCGTGGGGAGCACCGTTTTGGCGGGAACCGTGTACGGCCTCCTCAGGAACGTGACGATAAATAATAGACCCTCAGATTTGATTCATGATCTACTTCTTTCCTCTTCTTGGGTTTTAGCGGGTTTTGAACCGAACAGCATTCATTATGATGAGCAACCAAAATGTTTTCTCCTCCTTGTTAGCGTTGCCAATATCAAGTACTGTATTGCTTCCCTAATGTGATTTACTTATGGCTTCCGGGTAAAGATCGTCTACCTTTATATAACCCCAATGGTGTCAATCAAAAAGGCTTCACTGTAGAATTCAGTTCCAGTATATTTTTATACTCATTAAGGTATACGCTTAATATGTAAATCTGGTTTTTCCTCTCTTCTTTATTGCAAACTTAATCATTGTCAGTCATTTAAAGTCACTTGGGAACAACAGTGATTGTATGTAGTTCTGATAGGAATGGTGAAACTCTGGTGTAACCAGTGAGACTGGAAAAAAAACAACATTTAAAAATGTTACTTGAGTTAAAGGGAAATTCCACAAGAGGACGAGACAAGCGCTCCAGAAAAGCAGCCACAGAATCAAATATGGTATCGATGTCGGTCAAACTTATGCACATTATTACTGCCTATTACTATATTAGTGGGGAGTAAGGATGTGTGTGTATGTTCAGACCTCGAACTATACTGCTGCTATTCCATGGTATGTTGCGTGAGTTGAGTGCCAATTAGGATCATGAGTAAATGTGACCCATGGTCTACCTGGGTCGTAGTTTAATTTTCACAGTAAATAAAGAAAAATGACTACTTTTCCCACGGTGGTTTCCTCTTTATTTGGATGCAGCCCACTGCTGAGCCCCATCGCCATGACACCGTGGGATGTGTCGCAGGTTCTCTGGGCCAGAGAGGAGGTTAGTGATGACCACCACACAGAGGAACCTCGCCCCCTCCCAATCTGAATGCCCTTCAACAGCCTATCAGATCTACGGTTTCTTCATCATCAGCACCGCCTCATTGGTCTCCGTCTTCAGAGGACTCGTCCTCTGCCTCCTTCAGCCACTTGATGAACGTCTGCAGCTGTTTTTTAAAGAACAGAATATAAAGGACTTCAGAGCGTTCAGTTTCTCGGTAGTTGTTCTGGGTTAGTTAGCCCTGGATTTGCATGTGAAGTGTGCCTTCTAAGGGTACCCACCCCCTGGTTCTGAGGGTACCCACCCCCTGGTTCTAAGGGTACCTACCCCCGGGTTCTCGCGCAGCTGCTGGCTCTTGTCCGTGGTGGCTCCCTGGGAGAACCATCGCATGATGAGGTCCTCCTCTAGGATCTCCAGCTGGTACATGTTCATCAACACCTGGAGACCACCACCACGTCACATCCGTTACCATGGCGTTACAACCTCATGCCGTCTCCACGGCGACCCACAGTTCTAGTTCATCTCAAGTTCGTATGTCTACAGCAGTGTTAATTTTGGCAGCTATTTTAGATTTAGTCTTAGTCTTTAGACGAAAATGCATATTAGTTTTAGTCACATTTAGTCATTTTTATCCTTCTTAGTTTTAGTCTAGTTTTCGTCGACGGAAACTCATAAAATGTTAGTCTAGTTTTAGTCACATTTAAAAAACAAGATGACCGGAACTGCTGTGAACAACAGACCGGGTATCCTTCTAGTGATTGCATAGATCGACATACTGCGCGAAGATTTGATGCATTCATCTGATTGATAAAAACCCAACAATGCGCGCCTTGCCCCCCGCCCCCCCCCACTCGGATGGGACCCTTGATTAACTGTTATAAGACGCAGAAATGGCGCCTGATTCCTGTTCAACCTAAAGTTTTTTGAACAGGATCAGCCGCGCTTCTGCCGTCTAATAAGGTCCTTTCCAGTCCGGACCACCGCCAGAATGTCGCATTTTCTTCACATTCTCCCGTCTATGATGATCTTTTGATGGTTTGTTTTTTTCCCACTGTAGAAACAACCACCGGCTCCTCTGTTCCATCAAAGTTATTCATTATTTCATTCAATGAATAATTTCGCTTAAAATCTCTTACGATATGTGTGTGTGTGTGTGTGTGTGTGTGTGTGTTGTCTCTGACAGGACTTTGACAGCTGTCACTAGGCTAGTGAGTCACGGGAATGGCGCGCTGTGATTGGCCGAGCGGATATATCTGAGTCTGCTGAAAATCTGTCGTGGCGTTTATCACAGTTTTGGAAAGAAAGGGAATAATATTAATAATAATAATAATATAATAATATAATGCAGAGAAACTAGCCGGTTGTCGCGTTTTGCGGAAACGATTATTTATTTATTTTTTTTAAATGGCGCTTATCGCGTTTTGGAATCAAACTCTTTAATAATTAATTCAATTTTGAATGTCCGTTCGTCCACCACTAACATTTTCGTCTCGTCTCGTCTCGTCAACGAAAGTAAAAATAGATTTAGTCACAGTTTTTATTTTCAAAGATCCGTTTTCGTCACGTCAACGTCACGTCTTAGTCATGGGAAAAAGGTCGTTAACGCATATTTTTCGTCAAACATTTCGTTAACGAAATTAACACTGGTCTACAGGATGGATGTTCCAGAGACAGTTCTCCACTTGTGAGGAAAGGAAATAGATATATCTACCTCTATAGTATCATAGCTATCGTGCCGTTTACCAGCAAGGGGTTAACCTAGCAATTATGAGGGCAACTTGACTGTACCGTCAGCGATGTATATTGTTGTTTCACTCTCTTTGGACAAATGTACTGGGAGCGAGCGAGAGAGAGACAGACAGAGACAGAGAGACACACATAGACATGTTCTGGGTTCTCCTGACCTTGAACATGGCCAACCAGTGGGTGTCGTGCTCCAGGAAGTGCTCCTCGAAGGCCGACAGACAGTCCAGGTGGTCCTGGGCCTTCTTCACGTAGTTCTTGAAGACCGGCGCCCACCTCTTCAGCAGCTGAGGAGGAGGAACCAAGAGGAGACGGCAGTGGGGATGATGGACACAAACTGCTTTCAGTCCAAGTCCAAACTGTCAGTTGCACTGGATAGTGCTCATGCGTTGCCAGGGCATACTTTTGCAGTCAACATAATATATTGTGCATCGAATCATCATTGTAATTATAGAATCTTATTAATAATCTTATTATCGAGGTATTGGATCCATTTAGATCCATTAGTTAGAATATTTTATCCAAATTGACCAGGGAATCAAGACGCATACCACATCAAGAAGAAGAGTTTGGGCACACAGGTTAGGCTGCGGACATGGAGGGGGTGGGGGGAATCGAACTCAGAACCTTCTGGACAGGAGTCAAGAAGGTTCTGGAAAGCCAGGCTGGGTCTGTCAGTAGTACTAGTAGTACTCACGGGCAGAAGGACCGCTGAATACTGGGCGGCGGAGAGTGGTGCGCCCCCCTGTTGTTGCTGGAAGGGGAACTCCAGCACCACCCTGGTCAGCATCTGCATCACCTCCTTCAGGGTGATGTTGTAGGCGTACCTGGGAACCAGAGAGAGACAAGCTCGTCGTCAGGCTATTCTGTGGATCCAGAATGGCGGCCAACGGATGGAGAATTGTACTGAGATAGGAGGTGGAAGGTAGAATGGCATGGCGGGGGCTGTGAGGTCGATTACTTCAGGGAGTTGATTTCCAACACCAGGTTGTCACAGCCGATGTTTTCCTCCAGACCTCGCTGTAGGGTCCCCAGTACCTCCAGCTCAAACACTGCACCGGAGAGGGGAGGGCAAAAAATCTATTACCCAGAATACACCACTCAGGAAAACAAAAACACTGGATACGCCCACAGCTCAGGCACCCAAAAGGAGAATAGGAAAACTTCTCTCAGACGATTAGTTAAAAAGGTTTAAAGAATTCAAAATCCTGGATGATTAGGTTCCTGTAATGGATAGCAATACGTAACAAACCTCATTATTATATAAGTTATATAGCTATATAAGTTTGTAAAGCTATTTGTGCTTTGGACCACGCCATCAGAACCAAAATTTATCTCGACTTTATCAGAACGACGACCCCTCACCTTTGACGTCGTCCATCTCGGGGGAGGGGATGACGAGGTCGTCGGGGTCATCGGGCTCGCTGGCCTCGCTGTCGCTCTCGGGGTCAGGGTTTAAAACCAGACCTGGAAGACGTTAGACATAGTTCATTGAACTGTTTCACTGCTGCTGTAGATGCGTTCCTTATATGGGCGTTCCTCTCAGGTGATGATGTCATCTCCTCACCCCAGAGGGACTGGGACAGCTCCTCCTCCTCCTCGTCGTCGTTCAGACTGCTGCTCCTCCACACGAAGCCCCTCCCCTCCGCACCCACCTCCGCCGGGTTGAACACTGTGCGCACACACACACACACACACACACACACACACACACACACACACACACACACACACACACACACACACACACACACACACACACACACACACACACACACACACACACACACACACACACACACACACACACACACTTCTAAATGGGGCGGGGGTGCAAACGAACGAAAATAACCCAACAGAATCGTCGGAAGCCGGTTTCCGACGCATTTCGGAAGAAGCCTCCAGAGGTCTTCCCCTACACACACACACGCACCCTTCTGCTTGCTCTTCTCTTTACTCTGGCTGGCGTCCGCGTCGTCGCTCAGGAACTCGTCGTCGTCCTCCTCCTCTTCCTCGTCCGGGTGGTGCATGGAGACCACCGTACCGTCGGGGAGGGAGATGTTGGGCCCGATCACCACCTGGACACACACACACACACACACACACACACACCACACACACACACACACACACACACACACACACACACACACACACACACACACACACACACACACACACACACACACACACACACACACACACACACACACACACACACACACACACAAATTCTATGATCTATAGTTTCCACAATCATAATTTGGTCTTGAAGAAAAAAGTGGCATCTGTGCGTGTGTGTGCGTGTTAAGCGTTGTTCCTACGTCGTAGGCCAGCACACATTGTTTGTCGAGCCGGACCCCCTCCTTGATTTCGGCGCGGTCGCAGACCACCGACTGGCTGACGGACACGTTGCTGGCGATGGTGACGTTGTCCCACACGTAGGCGCAGTCCAGGGTCACGTTGTCCCCTGTGGGCCACACGACAACAACAACAACACACACACACACACACACATTCAGTCATCTCTCTTTAGCCACTTAGCAGATACAATGAATTCAGATGCCGGTCCACGCGTTCTCATAAATACGTGTGTCAGGTTCTATCTCCCGCCCGCCCACCTATGGTGCAGTTGCTGCCGATGACGCTGTTGGAGATGAGGCAGTCGGCGCCCACGCTGGTGCCGCAGCCAATCAGCACGTTCTCTACCATGTGGCTGCCGTGGCCCAGGCCCACGCCGGGCGCCCGGTACACGTTGTGGCGCGAGTGCGTGCACGGCGGGCCCCGGCGGTCCGTGAAGTTGGCCTCGGGCGTGAGCGGATAGACCCAGCGGCGCACCAGGTCCGAGGACACGGCGGCGTACATGCGCAGGTTGGAGACGCGCACGCCGTAGCCGTCGCAGGTCACATGCATGTGGATCTGGTTGCCCAGGATCTGTTGGGGGAGGGGTGGGGGTTAAGGGAGGGTTAATGTAAACGTATGTTTCCCATGCCAATAAAGCTCATTGAATTGAGAGAGAGAGTGAGACAGAGAGAGACAGCGAGAAAGAGAGAGAGAAGTGAAGAACGGAAGAGAGCAAGATTTTGAAACTAAACCAAAAAAAAAAAAAAATCCCCTCTCTCCCTGTGTTTCTCCACCATTGAGAAGTGTTGCATTGCCCACACCTGTGATTGACAGGCAAGATGGGGCATCTCTTCCCTGATTGGTTCAGAAATGACCTGGGACCAAGTCTAAGAATCAGGATGAGCTTGGTGTTCTGTACCTCTTCGTTGACCAGCATTCCCCGGACAAAGTCGTTCCTGGTCTGGTAGTCAAAGTTGTCGGTGAACAGCTCTGCGACCTGGAGTAGAAATGTGGACAATAAGGCAAAAAAAAATACAATAACAATACAAGTTAACGGTAAACTAACTGCATTTAGGAGATGCCATTTGATATAGGATTAAAAAAAAGATCCGACCTGTGGGGAACAGATGCTAATGTGACAGTCCAGCAGGTCGTGTCGGATCTCAAACTCCTCGCTTCCGCTGTGGAAAATATTCTGGGGGGGGGGACAAGATGACAAGAAGACAAGATGGCCACCACCAGTAGTGAGACTCACAAACTCCGCGATCACACGAAGAACACCAGAGCCAAACACCTGTTGCTTCACACACACTCGGGTCACGCCGTCTCACCATGGGGAACTGCAGCTTCTTCAGGCCCAGGGTCTTCTGGTAGTGCAGGACCCGCTGGCTCTTGGTGTCCATGGCGACGATGATGTCGTCCTCCTCGCAGCGAGACTTGTGTCCTGGCGATGACTCCTTGAAGATCATGGTCATCACAGAGATGTTCTTCTCCACCTTCCTCCGGTGCCTGGAGAATACGAATACAGCCACATATGTCTACTTAGCTTTTTAATCAAGGCTGTACAATAGCCTTGTGAGAATAATTAGCCTTGTAAGAAGAATGCATTGACAAGGAGGGTTGAAACAACTTTGTCCTTAAAAAGAATGGAAACATATCCAAATAATGAGTCCGCTTTTTACTATTATTTATTGTGGTGGGGTAGTGTAGTGTGGGGTGGGGACTCCTCGCCGAAAGGTTCTGGGTTCGATCCCGATGTCTGCATCCTAACCTCCAAATAACTTCTGAGTTGTTTTAGTATTTATGTTTGTTTTATTTAAGTACAAATTGTATTTCAGAAGAAAACCTTTTACTGTTTTTACTTACTAGGTACTATTACTAATTGTTGAGAGTTGTTTCGATTTTGTTTAGAAGAATACTGCAGGAGTGAATGTGGAGTAAGCATTCCATTGCACTTCTTACATATAGCAATAAAGAAATCTGGAATCTGGAATAACATAATCCAATAATAATAACCTGCATATGAAAGCTATATCCAAAGTCCCGTGGGATAGACGCCTCTGCAGAGCAACACAACAACAAGAGGCGTGCCTTACTTGTGCTCCTGCAGGGCCTGGGTGACGTCGATGTTCGACACCACGTCCCCGTACACGAGCACAAAGTCGTAGCGCACAAGGTTCTTGGCATCCACGTCGCGGAGGACATCGCCCAGTGAGCGGTAGAGGTCTGACGTGATGATGTGCACCGTGTTCGGCGAGGTCGGGCAGCACCACTTGGACTTCCTGTCGGCACGGATGGATGGATGGATTGGCGGAGATTTCAATCAATATGACATGACACACGACACACATCGCAATGACACAACAATAAACCATAATACAGAGGTTGAATTGAAGAATGCATTGTTTATAGGGAACGTATTATGAGTGTGATTAGCCATTGCAAGCCGTTTCACAATTGTAATGTCACTAGACTACCATCCAGTGACATTACAAGTGAGAATGTCCACCTAGATGTATGATTACTAGATCAGTCTACCAGCCTACCCAGTGGACTGCTGGAGCTAGTGCTGGTAGCAGTGCTAAGTGTTGGTGCTAGTGCTGGTGTTACTGCTAGTGCTGGTCCTGGTGCTAGTGTTACTGCTAGTGCTGGTGCTAGTACTGGTGTTAGTGCTAGTCCTGGTGCCAACTGCTGGTGCTAGTGTTGTGTTGACTGTCTGGGAAGGTATCCCGTGACATTCTGTGAATGTCAGCATATAACAATGTATATTTTAGTACATCGATTTATATGTGTATTGCTCACCTGGACATTTTTGCTGTATATTCCATTTCATTTTATATTTCATTTACTTATTTTACACAGAATTTCTATTTATAATTCTATTTCTATTTTGCATAGTTCTATTTCTATTTTGTAGTTTTACTCTATTTTGTATTCCTTTATAATTACTGTCGGCTGTCGGGCGTTTTGCACAAAAAGTTTTTCACTCACTGCTTATACTCACGTGTAAATTGTGAAGTGACAATAAAATACTTGAAACTTGAAACTTGGACTGTACTGTACCGAGGTAAACTGATCTAGTCAGTATACATCTAGGTGGACATTCCCACTTGTGATGTCACTAGACGGTACTAGTCACGTGGCAATTATGAAACGGCTTGCGATGGCTAATCACACTCACACCTGGTGGCATAATATGTCCCCTTTAAAACACTGACATGATGTTATTGAGGTGCTGGCATATTAGATGAGGTTATACACGTCATACGTACAGCAAGTGCTCCTTGATCTTATGGGACATCCAGCAACAGAAGACGAAAGTTTCCTGCACCCCAGTGGAGGTCAGGAACTCCAGGGTGTAGTCGATCATGGCCACATTCCCCAGGGGGAGTAGCGCCTGTGGACATGACATCAAAGTGTTGCAGCTTCATTCATCAATAATATAATATAAGATCAGATAAGATAAGATAAGAACTAACTAATCCCCAAGGAAGGAGGATTACTGTGCCAGAGGTTGCTCAGAATACCAACAACATGAGCATAGCAACAGAATAATAAACAATATAGTAAACAGAATAATAAAATAACATAATAAATGTACACATTTACAGTGAATAAGCCTGAGGAAAAATATATAGGTAAGATATTCAGGTCCCCCCTGGACAGCTTCAGCATGGGACCCCCCCTGGATAGCCTCAGCATGGGACCCCCCCTGGACAGCCTCAGCATGGGACCTCCCTGGACAGCCTCAGCATGGGACCCCCCTGGACAGCCTCAGCATGGACCCCCTCCTGGATAGCCTCAGCATGGGACCTCCCTGGACAGCCTCAGCATAGGACCCCCCTGGATAGTCAGCATGGGACCCGCCCTGGACAGCCTCAGCATGGGACCCCCCTGGACAGCCTCAGCATGGGACCCCCCCTGGACAGCCTCAGCATGGGACCCCCCCTGGACAGCCTCAGCATGGGACCCCCCCTGGATAGCCTCAGCATGGGACCTCCCTGGACAGCCTCAGCATAGGACCCCCCTGGATAGCGTCAGCATGGGACCCGCCCTGGATAGCCTCAGCATGGGACCCCCCCTGGATAGCCTCAGCATGGGACCCGCCCTGGATAGCCTCAGCATGGGACCCCCCCTGGATAGCCTCAGCATGGGACCCCCCCTGGACAGCCTCAGCATGGGTGAGCTTGCTCGGCCTCCTACCCGCGGCTGGTCTTTGGTGACCGGGAAGAACCTCCTGTTGAAGCTGTCCGCGACCAGGACGGCCTGCAGCGGCTGCTCCTCCTCCTCCTGCTGCTGCTGCTGCTCCTCCGCCGCCTTTTATCTGTTCCTCTTTCTCTTTGTTCAGTTTCGCGCATGATGTACGGATTGACAAACTAATCAACATACTATCTAATTTTTGGACGTTTTAACTCTAGAGATCTCAATATAGAAATATTCCAATGGATGGTATCCGTGGGTGTGCTTGACAATGCTTAATCACAGAATAGTTGGACTTATGGACACTTGAGCAGTCGCTCAATATTAATAGCCAGATTACGCATGATAGCTCTACTAATGAAATATATAAATTCATACACACATCATCTTAAGACGATCGCATACTAGCTATTGTGATATTATCCATGTATTTATTGACTCATTCTTTTACTCTGTCATCTGTTGAATATTCCTTTAATTGTAGCAGTCACTTATCGAGAGGGCGAGAAACGAGGAATCGACGGGACCGTATATTCTTGGACACCAGTGAGGCGGAAGTAGCACAAACTTGAGTCCTTGGTTCGACTATCTCATATACATAGACATTCCATATGTAATTAGGAACCACAGTCTAGGAGCCAGATTGTGAGGCGACCTCTCTATTAAGGATCCGTTATCCCACAGGACCACCCCATCCGGGGCACTCTGATGAAGCTTGACTGCGTTCGCGGTTAAGAGTATGTCCCGTTAGTCAATTTATTATTATTTGAGTCTCACAGTGTCACACACAGAATTAACTGTTAAATATATACGAGTAGGTGCTCGCTGTTGTGGAGTGAGGTATAAAGTAATACACAGAAAATGTCCTTTGAGTATTGAAATTGACATAATTGTAAGTTCCTTTATTCTATGTCTCGGTGATGGTAAAGTAACTGAAGTGTAATAAATTTGTGGTAAAGGTAACCGTTCCTAAGCAATAGGGTATTGACATATCAAGTATGCTAGAAGCGCAATTCATTCTTAAGACATCTACTGAGTGGCGTGAGTTGGGGTGACGCGCAGACGTATTGCAGCACATGGAGTTAGTTCGTTCTATCGAGGTTTTGGTGGTGTAATGAGTATGATTTAGGTCCAGTTATACTATATAAATATATCACCTTTTTTACTCTGTCGAGCGTCGAGTGTCTTATATGCAGAAGATGAGGGTTAGTAAGGTGTAGCGGGCTTTGTTGTGGTATCAGAGTGTGAGAAGCTCTCAGTCATGAAGAGACTATTAGGTGACGAATTAACGCCCTGGGACCATGTAGACTCCGCAGGGCGAGCAGGGGATTTCCGGAGCATCCAAAGGAAATTATGTCGAGGAGAAATTACGAGGCCTCGGAGATAGTTTGCTCATACAAGATATGTATACTGGTTAGCCCAGCATCAATTTCAAAAAACACGCTCGCCAGCATAGTAGGGTTAATAACATGGAGTGCCTCCCATTGAATCAAAGTCAGAGTCACTCATTCAACGCAACAAAAGGTTCAGAATTCATACCCAGTATTGCAGGGGAAAATATGTCACGCCCGAATCGGAAATAATTATCATTTTAGTATGCTGTAATGAGTTGCTTGGCTAATGTGTCTCGGTGATGCTTTTTCTATGCTCGATATGGTGAGAAGTGCTAAGCGCGGACTAGATCCACTAGACAGTAAGCTAACAAGATAGTAATGCTTTCATCTATCTCTGGCATCAGTGATCCTGGTGCGCTTGTCAGGTACTATCATGAGAGAGGTCTAGAGACCACCTCATAGGATCTCAACTTAGAGAGTACAACAGATAGGGTACCACTTGAAGGATAGGAAGACTGCTGGTGGCACTCTGTTGTGCCCGTTGTCACTGAGGGTACCTACATAATATCTGAGTCCATTATATTTGACCACCTCACACACATAATAAATATCAGGTGTATTATTGTATCTGTGTGTTTATGTTGTGTCATCCATATTCAATTATATCTCAATATTTTTAGTAGTACAGGTAACATGAAAATCAACATGTTTTTATAATATGTTTATATGTGTCTGTGCTGTCCTACCATGACAGTCTCCCAAAAACCTCTATCATGTGCTATAATTATGTGTAATTGTATTGGAAATTGCATCATATATCCATTCAATTCATAAAAGTTATATCTATATATTACATCCTTAGATATAAATATTATATAACCGCTACACACACTAGATTATATCATTAAGTATATAACACTACCATTATCTCAATTCTTATATGTCACCTTTTTTAACTCTGTCATCTGTTATCTTTTCATTGTATAATTAGACTAGGACTCGAGAGATGTGAGCGACTAAGGCTTTCACATGGTCATCCTCCTATATGTTTACTGTGAACCAGGACCGCGCTAACTAATATTTGCGAAGTTGTTTGGGAGAGCTCGGAGAGCCCATATGATTTGAAGTGTCGATCTTCCCATATCAATGTGATCAAATTTTGAGACTGTATCATTATGTATCCGGCTGACCTTTTTTTTATTTGTGATTCTCCGTAACGGTTGGTTTTATTGTTATTTTTGCTAATCAATAGGCTATAATTGTCTATATCACTAGCTACCAGCTGTATTATTATCTCGGGAATTAATAAAGTTTAATCAATTATCTATCTAAATCGCACCAAGGTGTAAATGCTGTGCGAATGGGTATAAACTTAGACGAGACGTATGAGTATGGATTAATGAACCTTTGCACGCTAAGCACTCGTATATGGACAATAAGAAAAACCGGAGGTTGGGTGGTGCCTTCCCTGAGTGAAATTAGCGCCGTGCGTAAGTATGTGGCTGTTGTCCCTACGTGCTTCTTCTTGCCGCAATTAGGGGGCATGCAGGATGCGGTTAAGCAGATTTTGCCAAAGATAGACTTTCCTGTCACTGCACTTGCCAGCTATCTTATTCTTCTTTTCTAATTACTCTCATCTGTACTTTCTACGAGTTCTACATCGCGCCCTACATTACAAGTAGGAGCAGTTAACTTGGCATCATCAATTTTATCTACTCGCACACTGAGTAAACGATCATGCATTATACTTCATATGCACTATAATCATCTGAATCAGCACCTGCGTCACAGTACAATAATTACATTCGAAGTCTACTTGTCCGACACTCGAATACGGACATGTGCCGGGCCGTAAAGCAAGCTCATCGACATTACTATTATACAAGTAAACCAATGCCCGTATCGGACCGATCCAGTGTCTTGCCTAATGCACTCCAGAAGATAGAAGGTCGCGCTCGAAGCCTACCGTCTTCGCTGGGATTAGGAGAGCAGATACGTCCGCACTTCAGCTGTAAGTGGTCCTATATTCTCAATAGTGGTATTTTTCCTCTTGCTCGAATTTCCTGTAAGTAATACAGTTGGAGAGGGCCGCCGGGAATCGCTAGAGTATATGTAGCCCATCCTCGTTATGTGTGAGTTTCATGGGCGCTGATATAAGTTCGGCGCCTCATGAGGCACTAATATCTCTGATATGTGCATCACCTCCACTTTTTGCGACCAACAGACTAATAGGAACATGAGACTGATAAGAGACCCTGCTTTGACGACTAGTATTGTGATCTGAAGAATACAGGCCCCACTACAATGACATGCAGTGGAATCGCTTGCCAATGTAAACCTACTGCACCAATAGCGCAGAGCACGCACATCTACTATACCCCACACACTTACTGTCTCCATGCCGTGGCTCAGTTTGCGCCTAACTACAATATAATGTCCCGAGGGCGTAACGAGGGACTGCTACGCCTGTTGTACTTCTTCGCGTCTGCGCCTTCTGGCCAGGTTTCATTCCCTTGGTCGGGGTTCGAGGTGTCTTTATATGTCCCTGCGGTATCTTCTACAGTCCATGCGGCTATCTATCACACTGAGCACCAGGGAGGAGATGGGATCATAGATGGAAGCCATGCCAGGATGACGCATCCAGAACGAAACGCCGGGGAAGTGAGAGAACCATATAGGAGAGAAAAACAGAGAACGGACCGATCACCGCATAGCTGTTCCCCATAGTGATTGCGTTAGTTAGGACATAGAGATTTAGCAGCGATAAGATTTGTAGATGTGTGTGCTGTGTGAAGGTGATTCGGACACGGTTAGATATGTTATAAAGTGTCATTACCAGAAATAAACTAATTGTATTGTGTTTTAATTATGGGGAAGCCTTGTAACTCTACCACATACAAGTTCTCTACACAGGGCTTTACAGGGCGAGGTGTGAGAGGATGGACTCGTTCACTCATATATAGGTGATTTCTCCGGATAGCGGCTTTCCACACCACCGCGCTCTATGAAGCCATCAGCTAAATTGCCGTACAACACATCCAGGCAGAAAACGCACATATCTTTCATCTATGACCACAATGAGCCACAGAGAGATGAGATATGAGATGCAACTCTGAGAGAAGGCAGGAGGATTGCGCCTCTTTCGCATTCAGGTGCGTGGTTGACGATTCGAGACGCAGAGGCAAGTAATGTGCCTATGCACTGTCCTCAATTATTCGTGCATGGGCCTTAGTTTCTCCTATTCTGTATAGTTTCGGATGTGAATGTGGCGCATCCGGATATGAGTATGTATGTGTGTCCATGTAGATGGTGTGTGAAAGTCTGTGGCTCGTATTCAGGTGTATGGCATAGATATGAAGCAAGGATGCATGAGAGTGTGACCTCATGATTAAGGCCTGCTTAGCTTAGACGCTAGTTTTCTTCGCTGATATAAAGCAGATTTGACAAATTGTGCTAACCTAAATGTTAGTGTTGGTCGCGTGTGCTAGGTTGAGATGAATATGAAGAAGGAGGATCAGACTGAGGAAGAAAAGCAAGAGGTAAACTGCGGCATCGAACACAGGACATCTTAGCCTCCGTGCTATCATATAAACTCATCATTTCTGACCATCACGGGAGAGGGGGCGACGGAGTCTTTCTCGGAGGCTCCGTTGACGCCTCGCACTCGGAGAGGTGGGATATAACTGGTAGGATCCGACATCGACTCTAATATCAGGTCTTGTGTTAAATGTTTCGATCTCCATTCCTCGTGTCATATTTCCTATCCATGTTCATACCATATTCTATTTATATAATAATCTTATGTGTATAGTTAACCCTTCACAATTTGTACCACACTCCCTGAGCTCCATTGATATCCGCAACCAAGCTGAAATTTTATTAAATATAAATCCATGTGTGTCTTGGCCTCGGCAAGATAACGTCGCGCGTCTCGTACAGTGTAGTCAGAGGATCTGTAATTGGTCCGTTTGCTTTGCCTCGCATCGGGCTTTTAGGGTCGATGTCTCAACAACATGAGGCATCAGTTGAGAGTTCCAAGGTGTCCAAGAATGTGCACACAGTTTCCCTGAATTGTCACCTCCTGGTCCAAGAACAAAGGGGAGCCTGTCACCAGCCTCGATTCTGCATAAAGATAACAGATGACAGAGTAAAAAAGGTGACATATATATAGTAATATATATTTCTGTTGTGTCCACACGTATACTTTTCTACTACCGTTAGTTAAGTGATGTAGTGTCAGGGGAAATTGAAAAGACCCAGCGATGAACTATGTCTGGAATAGGGCAAGAATCAGAGAACAATACGAAATATACACATAATTGGAACGGGACGTTTAAGCCTCATGAATATTGCCACAACCAATGAGCAGAATACTCACAACGATGAATTTCAGGTCTACGCGTGGGAAGATCAGCCAACCACCACACAGCTAGCCAGCTGTAAAAATATAGCAGTCATCAGACCGGAAGAAACTTCAGACACAGAATATGTAATGAAATAAGTAAATTTAGGGTGATGATAAACGATAGGCCGCATTTTGAGAATTTGGCAGACAAAGAAAAAGAATCATGCAGAAGGGAGGGAGGGGGAATGAGAGGGAGCGGAGAGCGAGAGAGATGAGAGAGCTGAGAGAGAGCAACAGAGAGAGAGAGAGAGAGCAGGAAACAGCAGGAAACTGACACTCAGTTAGGTTCACAACATTACATACTACAGGTCTATATTAGTGTGTTTTATAGTAATTATAATATTGTAAGCACACCCACCGGGAGTCCATGGTGGTCCTTGGTAGAGTCCTATGGGTGGTCCTTGTCCTATGGGTCCATTGGTCGCAGGAATGTGCAACCAGATATGTGTCAACGTCCTGTCCGCCACCTTCGCCCATTTCTGCATAAAGATATACAGATAACGAGTAAAAAAGGATATATAATATTTATATATCTTTGTGCGTGTGTAATATTTCAGTATTATATATGTGGTTGGTGTTTACCATTTATATTATATATTATTGTAGCACACCCACCGGGGTCG